>PVJN01011346.1:0-54398 GCA_004026805.1 Lasiurus borealis
GAGGACAGCAAGAGAGGGCAGTTGGAGGGAGACCAGACCTTGAGAGGAAGACAGTTGTGGGCAATTAGGCTAGCAGGGAAGACATTTAGGGGTGACCAGGCTGGCAGAGGAGGGCAGTTGTGGGAGACCAGGTCTACAGAGGAGGGCAGTTGTGGGTGATCAGGCCAGCCGGGAGGCTAGTTAGGCCTGCTGGTGAGGGCAGTTTGGGGGGTGGGACCACGCCTACAGGGAAAGGCAGTTGGGGGAGGGCAGGACTTCAGGGGAGGGCAGTTGCTGGTGACCAGGCCTGCAATTACGGGCTTCTAGACCGGCAGGGGAGGGCAGTTCAGGGTGACCAGGTTGGCTGTAGAGGGCATTTAGGGGCAATTGGGCTGCCTGGGATGCAGTTAGGTGTCAATTAGGCTGGCAAGGGAGTGGTTAGGGGTGATCAGGCAGAGGCAGGTGAGCAGGAGTCAGCAGTCTTGGATTGTGAGAGGGATCAGGCCTAAACGGGCAGTTGGACATCCCTTGAGGGGTCCCAGATTGGAGAGGGTGCGTGTCTGAAACCAAACATTGTTCTTACCAAATGGATGTAAACAGGAGGCCAGAAGGCTGGTCAACCTTAACTGCTCTGAAAGGTCAGAGCTAATTATTTACTGTTTAGTTGAAACATTGTTGGCTGAAGCAACCTCTACCTGTTTGTTTCATGTTAATTTCTGTTTTGTGATTTCCTGCCTAAAGGCTAGGAGTGTGTCCCAAAGCATTAATAAAAGGGAGAAAAAGGCCAGAGCAAGTGGCAGTCCTTTCTACTAGAAGAAGGCTCCCGCCTGGCCCCCCAACATCGCTAAATTAATGTTTTCTGGTCTCTCATTTCATTTGCGTGCGGCCTCCTTCAGAACCTGAACCCTGAACTGGGAACCCTGAACCACGCGGGATGTGGAAAGAGGTTCCCACAGGTGCAGGCTTGGCTGAGGGACACTTCCTTCCTCCCCAACCCTCTCCCTCCCTCACCCAGTGCATGAATTTCATGCACTGGGCCTCTAGTATTTTATAAGTAGAATTTTATAAATAAATCATATTATTTTTACCCATCTTCAAATAATGGCCAAACTCTGTGCATTTTTCAGAAAACTGAAGAAAATTAGGAGCTGTTTTACATAATTTTAAGTTAATTGCAACTTGAAAAGTAATGTACAATGATCTATTACTTAGGTTCTTTTTGGTAAATTATATTAATAAGACATAGAGAAAAAAACTGACCAATAATTAGAAAAATAATGATGGTATTTGCCAGGTATACACACACACACACACACACACACACACACACACACACACACACATAATTTTGACACATAAACAAAGGTTATACCATGAAAAGACACACACACAAAAAATCAACGTAAAGTCATCACGCATGGTGATTTTTTAAAAATTCATGTTAATGTTTTTCTTTTCATTTTCCCAGATATGCAAGTATGAACTCCTAAAGAGGACATTTCAGCTTGAAGTAAACCGGAGTTTCTCTCTTATGAGGCAGTTTCTCAATTAAGATAAGCAAGCAAACAAAAATCATTAAAAATCCCGAGGACAGCAATTCTATCGCGTTTGAAAGACTGGCTCTGCTCTCTCTGGGAAAGGCACCTTCTCAAGCCAGTGGACAGCTTCCAGCAAAATAAACAGATCGAACAGGCCCTGGAGATCGGAGGGTGATAGATGTCACAGACAGCGTGCCGCGTGTGCTACTCCGAGTACCGTCTTCCCATGTTGATGTTGCCTCTAACACATTCTGCTAATAGAATAACAGGACTTGAACTTTGGCCCCAAACATGGCCAAGTAATGATTCAGATTACAGAGTATCCTGTGAGAATATGTAATTCCGAAGCCATATTTCTTCCATCGATAAGACTTTGCCTGATTATTTTTAATTGGCTGTAAGAGCTTTTTTGTTGGGCCAATACATTTATCAGCCAAACCATCCTGGTTTCTCCTGTTCTCTGAATATGCAATTATTTTATTCACCTCCTTTTTCCATCTTCATAGGACTTCAGATTTAGTAATTCCACAGTTGTCAAGGAAAATACCAGGGTTTGTACCTCATTTGCATTGCAGCTTGACTCTTCCACAACGTTTTCCAAATGAGATCATGTCACTTGCGCCCCTTGGAGAGATTCCGCTCTTATGAAATACTCAGGAGGACGGAATTATTCAGAAAAGAACAGGCTTATCACAAAGAAAGGGATCGAAACCTGGGGAATGTTATAACCCTTAAAATCACACTTACATTGTGGTTTATTTTTCCCCCCCTTTTCTAAAGGAAACCCGTAAAACTGCTACAACTTGCCTTCTTGCATTCTTAATAAACGTTGGAATCAGACACAGAGCAAGGGCCCACCGTTCCCGCGTTAGAAGACTGGAGTGAAATACTCTTTTCTCATTATCTTATAACCAATTAATACTTTATGGCTTGTGCACTGTACAGTCACACCCATTATTTCTGTCAGATAATATTCTGCCTTTGTTTTCAAAACTGCGCTTGTGGCTTTATGTTTTCTGTGGAAACTTTAAAGAGAAAAAAAATATCTGGCAGCACTAATTATCTGGCTATTTGGCAATATTAAACTTAAGCTATCTTGGTTGTTTTTTTGTGTTGTGTGTGTGGTTTTTTTTTCTTTCCCCATTGAGAAGAAGGAAACAGGAAGCAAAGAGACAAGAAGAATTGAACTCATTATGCGCACACCATGATGCCACCGTTAACTTACTATATAAATGCGTTAAGGAGTGAGTAGTGAGGGGTCTGGGTATACGGAATGCTTCATGGATTAATTTCAGTGCTCGTAAGCCGGAGTGCAAAAGCTGGGGTCCATCCGTTGTGCAGGCTGCCTGATGAAGCCAGTGCATCAGAGGTACCCCCAGGAGGGTCACAGGCCTTGCGAGTGTCTGGCGAGCGACAGATCTCTCTCTTCGGGAGCAATTGCAGAGTGTGCCGGATTGTGTGATATTAGTCCCCACCTCGGGACTAATTGTGATCACTAAGCTCTTCCTCACTTGCGACTCAAATAAGATTGGAGGATCTGTCACTAGGGATGGTTCTGTCAGAGTGGGAGAGGGACACTGTCCCCATGGTGTCAATGCAGCCACTTCCCTGCAAAATGCCTCGTTTTTACACTAGAAAAAAAAAGATGACATTTTTTTTGAAAAACCACTTAATTACTTCGGTTTTCTATATTCTTCTGCCTATGAGTGTGCGACCCTGGAGTCCTGCAATTGCCACTAGACTCATTCCTCTAGCAGGCTACATGCGCTAATGAAGGGAAAAAAAAACCTAATTATAATTCTCTAAATAGCTGTTTATTAATGAGTCATCTTTTTCCTTTTAACCTTGTAAGCTGCTTCGCTGGTTGCATCAGGCTGAATACACATTTGGCTTTATAAAACATCAAAAATAAATCTTTAAAGAGGAGGAGGCAGAGTAGCACCTTAAGTGCAATGTTGGTATGTAAATCGCTTTAAATATTTCAAAATTGCTCCATATAATTCTCATTCGGGAAAGATAGTTACATAGACGCATTTTCTTTGCACTGCTTTACGTCTAATACCAGTGTTTACCGACCATTGTTCCATGGTTACTTATGGTATACTGAACTACCAATCCAACGTGCAACTGTATTTTCAATGTAAATTTTAAGTACAGTACAGAATTAGAGTTGTTCTCTCATAATATAAAAGGCATGGCAAACAGTCAATTATTTGTTCTTTCTGCCTACATGAGCCTAGAATCTAGAAGCAGAAAAACAAATGGAATGGATTTATTTTCCTACTTAATATTCCTTGGATTGTATTTTTGTATTTCCCATAGTTCGTCAAAGCATCAGTTGTCCCTGAGTGAATCCACAGACACAGAAACGGACATTTTGCCCTCCAAAGCTAATTTGGCAACTGCCAATTCCAATTTAGCTCTGAAATGAGTTCCAGGGGTCATGTTAGGGTGGTGGCCCACAGGAAGGGGTGATGTTGAGAACGTTATCACTGACGGGGGGCACACGAGGAGCTTGGGGACATGCTGAATCAGACATAATTCCCAAGTTAGGTTCTGCAGCCATTGCAACATCTAAGGATCTACTTCACACAAGAGCATTTAACATGGAGCAAATATCCCAATATTTTTTTTAAAAAAATTGTAAGTTTTCACATTTTTAACAATTAAATTATACTAAATGTAAAGCTATGGGGTTCTTAATTCAAACATATTCTTATATTTTTACATAGCTCTGGAACAATAAAGTTTCAAAAATACCATGTTTAAATTTGGGGCAAAATTTCCTGTTCTATAATGATCCCTGTAAACTGGGATTTAGATAAAAATGAGGCTAGCAATTGCTCGGACCGTGTTTGTATCTGCTTTATTTTTATTTCCAGCAGCATACTGTTTTTGAATATTAACCTCTGTCCTTTGAGTTTTCATACTTAGATTTTGCAAACTTTCCCTAGTGAGTCAGTGCCATCAAGGAGAATTACCACTGATTTGGTAGGAAAGCAAGAGAAAGAAATGTTTAGTGCTTAATATTTTGACTTCCAAAAGAGACTTGCCACAGCCGAAATACTAACTTTGACAAAGTGCCCCTACATAGATTAGTAGATTAAAACAAACACACAAACAAGCAATTGGTACATATACACATTGGAATACTACTCAGCAGTAGAAAAAAAGGAAACCTTACCTTTTGCAATAGCATTTGAGAGACCTGGAGAGTATTATGCTAAGCAAAATAAGCCAGCCAGAAAAAGACAAGTACCATATGATTTCACTCATATGTGGAATCTAATGAACAAAAGAAACTAATAAGCAAAATGGAAACAGACTCATAAAGGGAACAGAAGGATAGCTGTTTGGGGTGGGTGTGTGTAGTTGGGGACTTGGTGAAAAAGGTGATGGGATTAAGCAAAAACAATGAATAAACAAAATAAAATTCATAGACACAGGCCACATTATGGTGATTACCAGAGGGAAAGGGGCTGCGGGGAGGTAGAGAAGGGTATAAAAGAGATATATGCATATTCATGCATGTATGTTTATCTATGTGCATATATACACATATGTATATATATATATATACATGTAAGCATATACGCATATATACACATAAGCATGCATAATATGATACATTGTTGCTATTATTATTTTGAACAGGTTTGTCTATTAGATCAATTAAATGCCATGGGGATACTAATTAAAATTTATCCATTGATATTTAACAATAATTATTGATTTACATAGATTTTCCAATGAAGAAAATACATTTGCAGTACAACTATGGGCACAGAGAAAACTGAAGATCAAACAGGTCAGTCTTGTGTACCATATTTTTATAATTAAGCCATTCCATTACTGAATGTACACACTGGGTTGGTTAATGACTCTAATCTGTTTTGCTCATTAGTAAAGGAAAATAGTTTAGAAAAAAAAACACAAATAGAAAAGACATACGCAATATGACCACACAACATTCTAAACTCCAGTAGATAGCTAAAGATTGCTTTAACATCCTTGCCAATATTCATCGTGTGCAGGAATCGTGATTTACAAAGTATTTTATGAAAACAAACACACTTCTTTCACATATATGAGACCATAGCACTTCCTCCCTGATTCAAATTCCCAGTAGCTCTCCCTCAGCCACAAACGCACAGACCCATTTGTACGGTCAAACTATTTTATTTTCGGTGGGTTGAGGAAAGATTGTTTATATTCTGTAATCTACGCATTGTCAGCAGTTTCGGGAGTCCCATTTTTGAGTTTTCATATATCTGTACATTTTTCAATCACCACTGCTTCCTCCTGTCACTGCACTGTTTGAAGGATGTGAGGCAGTTACAGAAGCTAAAGAATTAAATGGCACACACACTCCTTTCTCAAACCCTTTGAGGAGGAAGGGGAGGAAACGCCTGGTGCAGGTAAACTATTATAACTTTGCCCTTTATGGTTTTCTTTTAGATTATTTGTTAAAAATATTAAATTTTCATGTGCTCCGCAGAGCCTCGCATGGTTTATAAGATGAAAAGAAAAGAAATGTTATTAACTGCTGCACTGCCACAGGATGGTCATTACCTGCCTGTGTGCATTAGAAGAATTCTTAGTCATTTGGGTTGCCACTGTCTTGAGCTGTAACGTTTCAGGACGTACCCTTGCTGTGGTTTCCATGCCCATGTCCACGGTCATGAAGATCACAAGCTTTATTTTGTGCCTGCAGTTATCACATGGAGCAGGGAACACATTAGAGAATATTTGTGCAGCCTGCGTGGCTCCAATCTCTCTATTTCTCTCCCTCTCTCCTTTCACTGATATGTTAAACAAACTGGTCTGCAGGATTGTTGTACACGGCTCATATGCCTGAATAAATGCCTTCCAGTCTTTAAGGTGATTATTTAAAATTAAAAATATCATTAAGAGTCATTCCAGCGTGGACTTTCTCTGAATAAAATGGATTATAGAGCAGCGGGATGTATAAATTGGGTAAGGAATTCAAATCCCTGCAAAGTGCTATTGCTATTCTGACACAGACACAGCAGCAGTCCTGTCTATGTCCTTCCAAAACTACCTGCTGACCAAGCCCTTCTCATTGGTCACATCATTTTCGGGAAGGACTGCCTGCTGCCCAGAGTGTGGAGGACCATGCACTCCTAGAATCATAGAAATGCCTCTGTCAAGTCAGATAAGTGCCCTTGCAAATGCGCAGAGCACTTTTGAAAAACCCCTGTATGATAGATTATAAATGTGTGCTACTACTCACCCCATCACTCAACTTCCAAAATATATAGCCCTGCAAAGGTAATGCCTGGTGACTTTATAGCGCTGTTATTTTGCCTTTTAAAGCAGGTTATCATCTCTGGGGTTTTAAAATGTCAGTGTCTCTGCAGGGTCTTTCTGTTCTAAACGGGGATAGGTAGAAGAACATTTTACCATCTGCCTTTTAAAGTGAATACTGTATTAAGAAATACAGGTTTGCAACCTCTCAAGCATCTCAAGCCAGATACGCTACCTCCCTGAACGGATTATCTCATTTGACTTACCTCGTGTTAACTGCATTCCAAAAGAAGAAGGATGCTGGTTTTAGAGATTTAAAAACCACATCATTTCAATAGTAACGGCATTTGTGTTAGGAATATAAAGTCAACCCACATGCTCATAAATAAGTATACGTATACCTAAGAACAGCGCAAAATAAAGAAACCCAATGAAAAAAGCAAGGATTATAAGTCTTTTATAGACTATTTTAGAATAAAGTGTTTAATTTTTAATCTAAATAATAAATTATATACCTCTGGTAACAATTGTACTCAATTAAAACCCATTAATTGTTCACATGATTTCATTGTTATTTGGGCCCAATCAGGAAAATCTTTAGCAGAGCAATTAGCAAACGAAGGGACTTAATCTTCAAGATTTTATCCCCCAAAAGAATTTCTATTCTGCTTCAGAAATCCCTCATCAGTCAACGTTGTAAAAGCCTACAGCACGGTCACTATAATAATCAATATTTCACATTAGTTTTGCTTAAAAATAAAAATACATTTTGTGACACACTAAAGCATATCTTCGATGATAGAAGAGCAGAGATATGTATGAGGATACCTTTCAATTTACCTTCATTTGAGGCATATCTAAGTGACAAGAGCAGGGTAAGACTCTGCCTTATGTAGGAAGAGACTTAGTAACACATTATTGATGACTCAGGCAATCACATGGCAAATTACCTTTGAGAGGTCCCCAGCCTCCAAATAGAAGCAGATAACAAACACATTCCACGTAACCCAGAGGACTAGCCAGACAGCATACTGTGGAAAAGAGAGAAATAACATGTAATTAATTTTGAATCAGCTGAAGAAGATTTAAATAGAACTTGAACTTTTGAACGCAAATCGTAAGCTTAACGAGAGATATTAGATATTGCTTCTTTCTAGGGAACAGGCTGAGATGCACATGTTTCTCTGTTGGTATGTTTCTCACTGTTATGGACTCTAGTATTATAGCTCAAACTTGCTTAAGGATAATTTTTAAGATTTAAGCAAAAGAAATACTAGCCCACATTCTGTTTTAAGGTGCAATGATTATGACTTCTAGATATCTAAAGAATTGGATGCTCCAAAGAAGTATTAAATACAACCCAACAAAGAGAACTCATACTTTTCTTTGGCAAAAATCAAACCATTATAACACAATTTTTTTCCAGATTATTTGGGTACATCCACAAACAGTCCTTCTATTTCTGTCCCGTTTAGTCAGCTTTCTCTTTCTGTGGTCTTTTCATTTCCTTCTTTACCTTCTTATTTTATTCTCTCACAATCTCATGTTACAGTGACCATGTAGCTATTATCCTTAATTTTATTCTGTTTTCTATTTATTCTGTCTTCTTCCCTGAGGATGATTTTTTTTTTTTACCAAGACATAGTTCTGATCAGTTAGTCAACTACAATTGTTTAAGCATCTAGAAAATAACATGTTGGAAAGATATTGAGGAATCAAGGACCAATGAGAAATTCTCCCTGAAAGCAAGTCAAATGGTGAGGGTAGATTTAAAGAAAAAAAGATGCTTGTTATACAAAAATCATTAAAATAATTTGAGTACAAGCAAGGAAGATGGGATAAGGTAAGCTTATTCTGAGAAAAACTAGTCCTATAAAGCTTAACAGGAGAGGTGAAACACTTTGCATATGAAGTGAGTCAAACAGACATATAAACTTTCCCAAAAATCATGGGGAATTGAAGGACTCTGGTGGAAGGATGCTGTAAACAAAGAAAACAGTGGATGGGAATTTTAAAAAGTGGGATGAGAGGACTTCCCATTATTTATATGATGCGTTCTAAAACCGTTATTTTATCATTCAAGGACCTCAATAACCTTGAACCATGTCATATTTTTCAGATGCACTTCATTTAATCTTTCATCATGGATTTCAAGCATATTGAATTACTTGCAGTTCCATGTACATGGGTAGTTATTTGCCACTTCTGTACCTTTTTAAATGTTATTCCTTTATTTTTAATATATGTTTGTTTTGTTTTATCCCCTAGGTACTTCTCTTACCATCTATCAATATTTTATTTTTCTTTAAAGGTCAATTTAAATAATACCTCCTAAATGATATCCAATTGGAATTGGCTTAATCCTGCTTAGGGCTCTAGTAAGGCCTTGCTTGTCCTAATTTTATTCCAAATGTCTTATATCAATTTGAATAAGCTCCTTGAGAAAATGGTCCATTTAAAAAATGATGTTTGTATCTCTAATCTGTTAACTTAGTGTTTTGCACAAAATAATCACTAAGAAAATACTTTGTAAATCGATGGCTGAGGAGCAATGTGGAAAAAAATCTTGGTATTTTCATATGCAGAACCTCTTTTCAATGAGTGAACGATGGTTACTCATGTAAGGTGAGGACTAAGATCCCTATATGATGAGTGGATGTAACACGTAAAAATGATTCAGCTGTTTTCTAGATGATGGGTTCATCCAACTGCTGGATAGGTGCAATGCTAGTGAGACTAAAGTAAGGGCAAAACTAAATAGTCTAACACCATGGTGGGCAAACTGCGGCTCGCAGCTCTTTGGCCCCTTGAGTGTGGCTCTTCCACAGAATACCACGGCCTGGGCGAGTCTATTTTGAAGAAGCGGCATTAGGAGAAGTTTAAAAAATTTGGCTCTCAAAAGAAATGTCAATCGTTGTACTGTTGATATTTGGCTCTGTTGACTAATGAGTTTGCCAACCACTGGTCTAAGACAAAAAAAAAAAAAAAGCTGGAGAGGCTGTTGGACTTGAGGGCTCAGGGATAGAAATAAGGCAAAGAAGCTGATCTGTCTGCAGCAAAGACCTCAGTTTCAGCAGACAGCTAAGTTTGCTTAGTATTGAGAAGTGTGAATGCCTCTCTCATTTTATGTAAAAAGCTAAAATCTAAACTTATTCAACTACTTTGAAGACCCAGAGTTTAGCTTTAGAAATGCTGGGTCCTATTTTAAGGGTAACACGGTGAGAAAAAATAAAAGTGCCTGGGGGTTCCTTTGCCTTGGTTGAAGTGACTAAGAAAAAATAAAAGAATGAACAAAGTGTCTTATCATGTCCTTTGCTCATGGTGACACCCTCTCTCTCCCTCACTAATAATGGTCAGTTAAATAAGCACCATCTTCACCTTTTCATCTACTTAAGATATAAAACAAAAATGCTTTCTACATAAACTTAGTTCAAACTTTCTTCCACTAATTGGAAGACTTGCAGTCTAGACTTATTTTCTTTGTTTCCCCAATGCAACATATTCTTCCCTAGAATAAATTTGTTTTTTTGACACCTTAATGCCAAAAGTGACAGATGGTGTTTTGTTTTCGTTTTTTTTTTTTTAATATATCTTATTGATTTTTTACAGAGAGGAAGGGAGAGGGATAAAGAGTTAGAAATATCGATCAGCTACCTCCTGCACACCTCTTACTGGGGATGTACCTGCAAACAAGGTACGTGCCCTTGACCAGAATTGAACCTGGGACCTTTCAGTCTGCAGGCTGATGCTCTATTCACTGAGCCAAATGGGTTTTGGCCAGATGGTGTTTTATAAAGCAAACCTTTCTCCATTTGATTTCATTAAGTGGTAACTGGTTATTTCTGATTTGCCATGCTATAAAATTATAAAGCATTTTTCTCTATTTTATTTCATGAGTTGCTCTTTTATAGTATTAATTAGTAATGCTTGTGTTCTTTCTTTTTCAAATCACACTATTTAAAAATATTGACTTTTAGAGAGAGAGAAAGAGAAATATTGACTGATATTCCACTTATCTATGTATTCATTGGCTCCTTGTTGTATGCGCCCTGATGTGGCATCAGATCCAAAACTTTAGCATATCAGAACACTCTAACCAAGGGAACCATCCAGCCCGCACTTCTGTTCTCCTTTTCTTTTCCTTTCTGATCACAGTCATCCAAAAGGGTATTTTGATTTTATTGACTTTGTTATAAACCAGCTAGCTCATCTGCACTCTTTTTCATTAAAGGGTTATTACAGAATTGTCACCTTTAGTGATGTGGCAACTTTAATAAACAGAGAAAGTCACACTGTTACCGAGGGTGACCTTTCATTTGCATCTCCATCCAAAGGTAGGCCTTTATCTAATTTCACTGTATCTCATTTAACTTAACTCATCAACGTTCTCTCATTCAGCTTCTTAACCAGTCTCCCTTCACTCTCCTCTTTTTTTTTTTTTGAAAAAGAAAATTCTCTTTTCTCGCTTTTATCATTTTAACAACTGGCATTTAGGTGAATCAAATCTCTAACTGGATTTTACAGAATTCTTTAATACTGAAGATTTTGCGTTCCCTTGTAATTTGGCCAATGAATGATTTTTGTCAATAAATCCTACACTTCACACTGTTCAAAATATTACTCATCATAATTATTTAAGGGTGAAAAAATGTGTACTAACTTTTTCCCAGTTGCCTCAGCTAGTTGATGTGATATAATTGACAATTGCTCAGTTTGAATGTAATTGAAAATGATGTTCTGCCCTGATGGCCTGACAGGATAACAAAATCTCAAGTTTGCCAGACAGCACCTAACTTATAGTTTCTTCTACAATTTTTCTTTATCCTCATCTTTTCTGGTGAAAAGAAAATCTTATATTTTATGTTGAAGGTGCCAGTTATGAGATTATCTGTAATGATGGACAGATCTCATCAGGATAAAACTCATTTTGTAAGGGTTGATTTCTGCAGGTTTAAGTGGACCATTTGAGAGATGGATTTGACTTGAGTCTCCAGCTAAAGAGTCAACATTATCAACTGAAAAAACAACACAAAAACACACGGTAATTGAATCATCATGGGTTCCATATTGTATTTGGGCTGTAATGATGAAATCTAATTAGCTGTGCAAGATAAAAATTAGATAAGGCTGTCAATCATGATAGGCCAAAATACTGGCCAGATCCAGAGCCACAGTGATATTGCATGTTGTGGTTCCATAATAACTAGGATGATAGTGACTCAGACAAAAGGCTGATAAACATGTGCCTGGGAAATAATGAATCATGCCTTAACAGCACGGCAGTGTTTCTACTTCTTTCTCTTACAATAAAGCTTCCTAAAATGGAAGTCTATATTTTTTTAAGCTATAAAGGATAGATGACATAGACAAAGCAGATGAATTTAACATTAGTTTTCCAGGTTTTCATATAAAAATATACAGACACGATTTTTCATTTTTACCTGAATTACATTCGATTCCTAAATTAACTTGGGGGAAAACTCTAATCTTAATGGCATTGTATTACCAAAGTAATTTCTCCTAGGAAAATTCTGGTAAAAAGGAGGCTATCAATTAAGACAAGCGAATTTTCCTATCTTTTCCACTATTCTCAATGATTATAAAAGCAATTTCAAGGGAAAAAATATAAGTGATCTGAGTCATATTAGTGAATTATTCTTAAAAACCACCACAACTTAGAAAACTATTATTCAATCACATTACCATAATTATTAGAAAATGAAACACTGGCTACAGGATTCCATAAGTGCTTAATTAGAAAAAGAGTTGGGCCAGTGAATCAGTTTACATTTATTAATCACCAGCAGGAAGCAAGTGGCTATAACAGATGCAGCAGAAAAACATTACAGGGTGTAACTAACTATTCCCTAAAATGATTTATATTTATCATTAATATGCAATCAATGCAATGTATTGAAATGTGTTCAGGTATGATTTTTTTAACTAGGGAGCAATATCATTGATATACCTCTAATATAAAAAATAATGTAATCAGTTCTAATGAACTGTGATAGAAGCATTCCTCAGAAGCATTGGATTAGCAAATCATGTCTTAAAACAACTTCTTGAAGCAACAGTTTAAAGTGATTAACAATCAGGTGTTTTAATATTAACAATGAAGGTATTTTAATAGATATAAATATATGCCCATAAAACAAATATCCCTGGTTAAAATGATTGGAATAGATTAATCTTTTGCTGAAAGTTAATTATATTTTAGCTCAATTTTCTCAACTGCAACAGCAGTATCATTTAATCTGCTGAGGCATTCTCATCAGTTTCTCATACATTGTTATCAGGAAGAAAAGAACAATAGTGGTCCAAATAGAACATCTCATTTCCCAATTCTTGATCATTTTATGACAGTCTGCCTTACGATTTAAATTCTTCCTTCTATTTCATAAATCCTGTTACATGTTCTTCATGCTATAAAAATGCATCCCTTGCCCAACCATGGTGGGTCAGTGGTTGAGCATTTAGCCAGGAACTAGAAGGTAACGGTTTGATTTCTGCTCAGGGCACATGAAGGGATTGTGGGCTCAATCTCCAGTAGCGGGGTGCAGGAGGCAGCAGATCAATGATTCTCATCATTGATGTTTCTATTCCTCTCTCCCTCTCCCTTCCTTTCTTTGCAATTAATTAAAAAACATAAAAAATAAATGAAAAAGTACTTTTGGAGAAATATCTATAAAAATATACTATGACCACTCCTAGTTTGGTGAGGGATGACCTGATTAGGTAATCAGTCAGAATCTAATCATAGATTGTGCTTCCAGTCATAGAGTAAGGCCTGTTTCTACTTTCTCATTTTTATCAATGCTGCCATGATATGCTCAAGCATCCTTGTACTTTTACAGTTATTTAGACATTGCAAAAATTTCATAACTTCCACTTCATTTTATTTTATTTTATTTTAATATATTTTATTGATTTTTCACAGAGAGGAAGGGAGAGGGAGAGAGCCAGAAACATTGATGAGAGAGGAACATTGGTCAGCTGCCTCCTACACATCCCCTACTGGGGATGTGCCTGCAACCAAGGCACATGCCCCTGACCGGAATCAAACCCGGGACCCTTCAGTCCACAGGTCGACGCTCTATCCACTGAGCAACACTGGTTTCAGCTCTAGTTCATTTTAAAATCAGTTTTATGTTTTCTCCCAATTACAGGAATGTCTTATTATAAAAACATTTAGCATTTACAATACTTAACTAAAATCATCAGTATTATTTTAGTGCCACATTTCCATTGCTTTTTCTATAAAAATATATTTCAATTATGTGTATAGATTAAATACAAATCTTGATATTTTGTTACCTATTTTTTTACTTGATTAAAAAGTCTCCTCAAGTATTCTGCAACATATATATATATATATATCAATTCAGTGATTCACTATGAGCTATTCAATGAATTCTATTATTTATCTTTTATGTGTTTTTTTTTGCTGTTGTTCTATTTTGATCAATTCCTAGATACTTGGATTATGTTTTACAATGTTTAGTTTGACATATTAAATCATACTTTAATATAGTTTGCTTTAAATATGCTATTTCTAAGACAGACTATAAATGTTAGAATATCCAAGGGCATGATTTTAATGAACATTTAAACATGGCTATTAAATTTTATGCAACTCCAAATAAAAACATCATCCCCAAAGGCATTCTTCCCTTTTGAAACAAAAAGTGAAAAATAATTCCTTTTGAAAAAAAGATAACGCTCATTTAGCATGTAGACACCTGTATATGACTATTTTTTCTCTTTTTAAATAAGCAAAATAGTTTATACCAAGATATTTACAGTCCTACAACCCTAAGCCTAGGGGAATCCCACCAAAAAGAGCAATTTTGACTAATATGAATAAATCCATGAAGCAAAGTCCAACTCAGTGGCCACATGAAGACATAAATGTATATTTTTCCTAGAGCAGCGGTTCTCAAACTGTGGGTCTCGACCCCTTTAGGGGTCGAACGACCCTTTCATAGGGGTCGCCTAAGACCATTGGAAAATGCAGATATTTACATCATGATGCATAATAGTAGCAAAATTTCATGGTTGGGGGTCACCACCACATGAGAAACTGTATGCAAGGGTCGAGGCCTTAGGAAGGTTGAGAACCACTGTCCTAGAGTATTATAAACTAGGTGCTTGAGCCCTAGCCGGGTTGGCTCAGTGGATAGAACATCGGCCTGCAGACTGAAGAGTCCCGGTTTCGATTCTGGTCAAGGGCACATACCTGGGTTGCGGGCTTGATCCTAGTAGGGGGCATGCAGGAGGCAGCCAATCAGTGATTCTCTCTCATCATTGATGTTTCTATCTCCCTTCTTCTCTGAAATCAATAAAATATATATATTTTTAAAAAATTAGATGCTTAAGTACTTTATAGATCACAACTCTATCTGGAGATGCTAATACATCTGTTAATGTTTAGTAATGAATAAAAACTGCATAGTTTTTTTTTCCCTCATCTAAAAAGCATTTGCCCCCATCAATTTACTAAACACCTTGCCATTTACTATTTCAAAAACAGGGCTCAGATCTACCAGCTTCAAGATTCTTTTTGGTAAACTGGATAAAAATTAAAGCAAGTAAAAAAAGCAACTGTTTCAGTTAAGAAATGTTTCCGGCTGAAAGTGACATATATTGAACTACAGACAGTTTAAATGCAGGGTTTAAAAACCTTTTCTCATACATGAGGTCCGGAAGTGGGCTATTGTTGGCTCAATGGCTCCATGCTGCCACGGCTCCTGACCTATACCTGTGGGATTTTCTTTCAAATCCTCACACAGTCATCCTTTGCAGTCAGAGAAAAATCCCTTCCTTCTGCAGCACTTTATTCTTTCAGGAGGAAACACATCCCAGAGTCACTTGCGAGACTTCTTTCATCTCATTAGGAAAAAGCGAATCTCATGCCTGCTTTCCTGCACCTGATCACTGGCAAAAAGGATTAGGATTATCCTGCTTGTTGTAAACCAACTGTAATTCATTCCCCCGGATCTGAGAGAGGATCAGACCTCCCTGAGTTCTCTGCTAACCACCCAAATATCTGAACGAAATTCAGGTTCTGTTAGTAGTGTGTGTGTGTGTGTGTGTGTGTGTGTGTGTGTGTGTGTGTGTGAGAGAGAGAGAGAGAGAGAGAGAGAGAGAGAGAGAGAGAGAGGAGGGGGGGGGCAGGTGTTATCTGCCACTGCAACTTATGCACAACCTAATATTTTGTTCTCTTTAATATGCAAACGTGAATGATAGCTAGAATTTCTTGTGAGTCTCTCTTTTCCCCCTAGAGAAATAGCAAAACTCTTTGCTTTAAGTAGACTATACATATTCCCTAAATAGAAAGGTAATTTAGTATTAAACTCAAAGTAAGTACAAGATTTCAGATGACCCTTGAGCAGTGGTAGGCAAACTCATTAGTCAACAGAGCCAAATAGCAACAGTACAACAACTGAAATTTCTTTTGAGAGCCACATTTTTTAAACTTCTTCTAACACCACTTCTTCAAAACAGAGTGGCCCAGGCCGTGGTATTTTGTGAAAGAGCCACACTCCAGGAGACAAAGAGCCCATGTGGCTCATGAGCCAGTTTGCTAACCACTGTTCTAGAGGAAGACCATGAATCAGACAGTGTCTTACAATTGGCAAGATTCAACTTAAAGAGCATAAAAAGAAAAAAAATGTACATTGTGCTAGGTGTCTCATTAGAAATGTAAAGCATTTCTATCTTGATAAGAAAGAAAAATAATATGGAAATACTGAGAATATTATTATAAGAATAAAACAGGAAATTTTGAAAGGTCAAATGTAGGAAGTTATCAATGACATTTTTAAAATTTGTATAAATACTAGAGGCCCAGTGCATGAATTTGTGCACTGGTGGGCGTCTAGCTGGCCTGCCTGAAGGAGGGGATGGGGGAGGTTGGCTGGTTGGCCTGCCCCCAATTGAGGTGGGAGGGCCAATCGGGGCTAGGCCAGTTCGGGGGGTGGGGGGGAAGGGCCACGGGAGGTTGGCTGGCTGGCTCCACCCCTGATCAGGAATAAATCGGGGCCAGGCCAGCTGTAAGGGGGGGCGAGGTTGGCCAGTAGACCTTGCCCCCTCTTGAAGGTTGGGGGGGAGGGGTCATAGGAGGTTGGCTGGCTGGCCCTGCCCCCAATCAGGTCAGTTGGCCGGCCACAGTGTATATCATAGCAACTGGTCATTTCAGTTGCTTGCCACACACACACACACACACACAAGGCCTGATACACAAAATTCATGCAGGACGGTGGGTGGAGGTCCCTCAGCCTGGCCTGCACCCACTCACAATCCAGACCCCTCAGGGGATGTCCAACTGTGGTTTAAGCCCAATTCTGCCTAAACCAGCAGTCAGACATCTCTTTCACAATCTAGGATTGCTGGTTCCTAACCGCTTGCCTGCCTGCCTGCCTGATCACCCCTAACCACTCTGCCTGTCTGCCTCATCGCCCCTAACCTCCCTTCCTGCTTGCTTGATCACTCCTAATGACTCTACCTGCCTGCATGATCACCCCTAACCTCCTCTGTCTGCCTGCCTCATCACTCCTAACTATTCTGCCTGCCTGTCTGATGCTCCTAACTTCTCTGCCTGCCTGATCACCTCTAACCACTCTGCCTGCCTGCCTGATCACCCCTAACCTCTCTGCCTGCCTGATCACCTCTAACTGCTCACCTGCATGCCTGATCACTCACTCTTAACTGCCTTTGCCTGGCCCCCACTGCTTCAGCTTCATCCAGAAAGATGTCTGGAATGATGTCCAGAAGGTCATTAGGCTGTCTGGTCTAATTAGCATATTAGATTTTTATTATTATAGATTGATATCTCACTATGATGTGATATGTGTGTGATGGTTGAGAATTTTGACGGAGTAAGCATAGTTTATTTTTTCCCTTTTGGATTAAGAAAATAACCAGCCTCCTTTCCAAAAAAGGTTTTAATCTCTGCTTAGCTTCTCTATACTACTAGTTTTCATCCTAGATTTGAAGTACTTCTAATAGGCAAACAGCCTTCTAAAACACACAAATTATCCTAATTGGGGGATATGGTAAATTTATCAATATGAAATTAAAAAATATCTACTTGTTTGATTTAAAAACATCCGAATACAGATGTAGGTCAAAATACTGGTTGTTTTTGTTTTGTTTTAGACTGGCACATTAAATAAACTCCATTCATCTTGGGTCCTTTCTATTACATTAGATTATAAGTGTGGGCTGGGTATTGGGTTCTCCAAACATTTAAAACAGTTACAACAATATAATCTCTTAATGTGCTTTTGGATAAGATTTCCATCAAGCCCTAGTTGGTTTGGCTCACAAGTGGAGGATCCTGGTTTCAATTCTGGTTACGGGTGCATGACTGGGTTGTGGGCAAATTCTCAGTGAGAGGTGTGTGGGAGGCAGATGATCAGTAATTTTCTCTCATCATTGATGTTTCTATCTCTCTCTCCTTCTCCCAAGCCTCTGAAATCAACATATATATATATATATATATATATATATACACACACACACACATATATATATATACATACATATATATATATATGTGTGCGTGCGCGCGCAAGCGCATGCGCATGTGTGTGTGTGTGTGTGTGTTTGAGAAGATTTCCATCAGAATTTTTACTGGGTATTTTTTTTTTTCTCCCTACCTAAGTGACAGTATTACCAAGATTTCATGTGATATCTATCTTCCGAATGCTTGTCTCATTGGATGGATACTGTCAATAGGAAAAGCTTAATTATATCATCTCTGGTAAGTACTGCTTGTTGTACTGGTATTTTGGGCCCAAGTATTCTGATGTGCTAAGAAGCCCAAAGAAATGAAACATCTTAAAGAGATAACAATATAATAATAATTAAATGTTATTAATTCAGTCTTAAAGAGAAAACTCAAAATTATCAGACTTTTAATTAATTAAATACCTGTATTTAAATGCATCCTACATAAGGCAGAAACACTGACTATAGAAAGATTACCCTCAAAAGAGCTAAAATAATCATGGAACATAGGAATTATTTTATTTTTAAATCAGTCAGTTTAATGGGGAACAATCTCTTACAAGCACCTGGTCCAATGCACAGCAGAATTCTTTTTTAAAATTATGCATCCTGAAGACATTCTAAAAATAGTGATAGTGTCCAATAAAAGTGTCCTTTGATTTCAATTACAGTGTTTGAGGACAAAAATATAAAGTGACATGTTTCACTTATTAAAATGAATGCCTTTGGTTTTAAGTGAAAATTTGGATTCATCAATGAAGTACTAACCAACCAGTGTTTTCAATAATCACTTTAGCAGTTTTCTTAACTTCATTTCATTTATTTTAATTGCAGTAGGCAGCATGATTGCCCCCTAAATATGCCCTAAGCCAGTCCCTAGAACCTGTGGACACAGGGGGCGAACAAACTTGGTTATTGTCTTATGCCACAGACATAAAACAGGCACATTGTCCAGATTGACCTAAAACAGAGAGATCATCCAGGTGGACTTAATCGAATCACATGCGTCTTAAAGCAGATAGCTTTTCCTGGCTGGAGGCCATGGGGAAAGTCAGAGATAAATGAAGAACCAGAGGCTGAAAACCATCCCAGGCCAGCAGACAGCAAGGAAATGAGGAACTCCGTGCTACCATCAAATGGAACTGAGTTCTGCTTGAATGAGCTGGAACCCCTTGATCCTTCCCTCCCCCCCCCCCCCCCTGGCCCGGGACAAGAAGAGCACAGGACAGTCACCATCTTGATTTTTGTCTCATTAGATCCCAAGCACAGTACTCAGCCAAGCCCACTTAGATTTCCAACATTCAGAACTAGGAGAGAATCAACGGGAGTTATTTTAAGGCTCTACATTTGTGGTACCTTGTTATACAACAGTATAAAATTAATACATTGATAGGGAGGTTTTCAATTTTTTTCATAAAACATTTTCAACTGTCAAGGAATTTTTTCAAAAGGGACCAAGTGTACGAGTAGACTGAATTTAATAGTCATTCAGGCTCACTTTAGGCATATGCATTTTCTTTAGAATTAGAAGACATTTTGATATATACCCTTAATCTGCCTATGCAGATTTCTATGAATTAATTATTATTAGAAAGATATATGTAGAAGTTAGGAGAACTGGGTTTAAATCCTGACTCCTTAATGAATCTACCTCTATATTCTGAAAAATATTGGTATTTCTGTCTATTTTTGAATGAATGGAAGGTGAGTTTATTGTTATTTTTCTGAGAAGTATATCCTTTCTCACATTACAAGCCTTAGCTGCAGTGCCCATAGGCTAGTCCAACAACGGTAATAGAAATAAACAGAGTATTTCACTCCTCCTGTCAGCCACTTAGACAGTTAATCATTTTTATTGGAAGTAATGATCGCAGAGTGATTTCAGCCGAAAGTATTAGCACTGGCAATCACTTTTCGTATTATTACACAAGAACACTTTTATAAAGAATGTATTCATTCTTTTTTAAGGAATGTATCTTGAGAAAATCCATCAGGCCTTGTAACGGCCATTATGTAGTCACATCATTTGCAAGACGGACACTATTTGATCAAAGGTGGTATTGTCAGTAGACAGGGCCTTGGAGAATATGTTGAAATTATGCCCCCAAATTGATAAATGTTAATGCGCATGTAGTATTAAAATAACATCTGAGTGAGAGCTTAACATGTATTAACTTTTCCAAAGATGAAAAAAAAAGTCAAGTCATGATGATCTGCAAGCACTGATAATGATGATCTGCAAGCACTAGGGCTAAAATTACTAATGCTTAGCTTAAAATTTAGCATTCCAGGATTTAAAATGTTTAAAAATTCCTCTTAAAAATGTTTCCTCTTATGGTACTTAAGAGTAAAATTGCATTTAGCTCAAATCAGCATAGGAAATGAAGTTTTATATTTGGATTGTATATTGTATCTTCACCAAACAGTTATTGTATCCTCATTAAATTACTATGCATATCTGTGACTATTTAGCCCAGATATTTGGAGTATGAATGGAGCCAGGGTCTTGGATTGGATACCCATATATACTCCTGCGGGTTTTTCCTGCTCATTGACTACAGAAAGTAAGTCTTAGCAGAGACATGCCTTGCAAATACAAGGTTGTAAGGCATTAAAGGTAAGCAATTATGAGGAATGGTAAAAATCCATCCCAACAACTTATAAAATCATGTTTATTGTTCATGCATTAATAGTGTCGCCTTCATGTGGCAATATTTTTTTATACAGATTCTACGTGTAAATTGGAAAAGATTCTTAATTTATTTCAGTACAGACTTATTTCTGCACACAATTTCAGGGTGACAAACATGCATTTGGAGTAAAGTGGACTCAAATAGAGCATTCTAGAAGTCAGACTGTAGCGAATGCTGTGGGCACTGTCAAGGTGCCCCTTAAGGACTGCAGCACTGATCATTATCCAGCTGCCAGCAGTGTTGCCTGTTGGTAGTTCACAGCCAAGTCCCTCATTGGAATTACCCTTGGTCACAGTGACCTGCCTTGCTTATGATTATGTCCACCTCCAGGAGCAACCCTCGTCTCATGACTGGTTGACACTGAAGTACAAAGCCCCCAGACCCTATTTTCAATTTGGGATTTATATGGAAGCCCTGCATGGCATCAGCTGAGGCTTCTGGTACAGTTCAACTTCTGACCATTCTCACTGACCTCAACCTCACTCCATTACAAATGTTGTCCCTGTTAAGAGTCCCCTTCACAAATGCCCTGCATATGAATCTCAGAGTTCACTACCAGAGGAACCTGATAACCATTAAAAACAGGAGTGGTCCTGCCCAGCCAAAGGGACTCAGTAGTTGAGTGTTGATATAAAACCAGGAGGTGATGGTTTGATTCCCGGGCAGGGCACATGCCCCAGTTGCAGCCTCGATCCCCAGGGTGGGGTGTGCAGGAGGCAGTTGGTCAATAATTGTTTCTCATCATTGATGTTTCTGTCTCTCTCTCCCTGTCACTTCCTATTTGAAATCAATAAAACTATTTTTTTTTTAAATAGGAATGGTTCTAGAAAGAAAATGTCAAAGTGGGGTTTTAGATCTGGATCACTTCCTCATGGCTGTTAAGGAGGGCCTCATCATTGGAATAAATGTTGCAAAGAGAGCTCTGGCATGCAGGAAATGAAACTACTAACATTTTTACTGGTGGTGAGCTAGGATGGCTATTTAGCCAAATCACAAGGTAACAGTGAGTTCCCAACATGGAATATTCCTTGGAAGACTGACATCCATTCTGTGATAGAAAATTACGTAGGGCCCCCTCTACCCTATATGCGAGTAATTCATCTGAGCAGAAACTGAAATTCTGAATAGGGATTGCCTTTCCTGCTTACAGGCTCTAGAAGACCCACTAAGTGCGGGCTTACAGTATGTTTAGATCGCCAACACAACATTCCATAAAGCACCACAACGGTGCGACAGTTAAGGAAGGAGAGTCAACAAATGCCTCAGGCACTCAGAAGTTGTCCATCTGACACACTCACTTGGCTTTCGAATGTGCAGATGCCTGGCTCACTTGGAGATGATACTAGGCCAGGCTATGCATCTTTTTCCAGGATGCAGTATTTGCCCAACATGAGTGTCTATGATAAGGTCCTAGGTCTCTAATAGGTAGAATACATACATGGGCCTGGGAGTGGAGCAGTGGAGGCAGGAGTAGCTCTGCTCACCATCACTCCCAGTGATGTATTTGGAGAATTTGTCCTTCCTGTTCCTATAGATCAGCTCTGTGGATCTGGTTGCCCTGGGTTCGGAAGGAAACGCTTCTAGGGGACAGAGCAAGAATGCCACTCATGTTTAGCTGTGCTGCAAGGGACGAAGAGTGAGGAAAAGGAGTCACGCTCCTGGCTGGGGTGATGAAGCCTGCTTGTCAGTGAGACTAGGGAAGAATATGTTTGGCATCCAGGGGAAACAGGGGGGAAACTCTTGCTAATTCCCTACCCAGTTTCGATGGCAATGCATTGGAGAAACAGCCTCACTGTACTAAGCAGGTGAATGGTGACTTACACCCCTCAAGTTTGAGGGTCTAGATTACCTCAGTAGGTAAGCCACCTGGACCGATAACTAAGGGTCCACAGGACATAGAATGACTAGCTATTATGTTAAATATTTAAATGCGACTAGCTTTTTATTTTTGAAGAGAATGATAGAGAAAAATGAATTCATTCGAGAAATCATCACGTATTGATATTTTTATTCCAAACACATTTTCTTCTTTCAGTGCAGACTAGCCCAAATTATATAATTATTTGTGAATGTGTCCATATTCATGTTCTAATTATCTTTCCTATGCTCTTTAACTTATTTGTACCACTCCATACTCCTCTGAATATAGCATGGAATGGTTTTATTGACATTTAAAAATAATAATGGTTGGCACTTATTGCCAATTTGATATGGGCTAAAAATTGCTAAAATAATGTTACATGATTGCCTCATTATATCCTGAAACAATCCTACCGAGTAGATATTATTATTCCCAACATAAAATTGGATGAATAAGCACCAGACTAGAAATGCTTGCTATCATCTCTTCTATTCAACATTAACTTGGTATCCTAGGCAGCGGAGGAGAATGTGAAGAAAAAAAAAAAACTTGGAAAGAAATTAAACTTTCATTATTCATAGATGATGTGATTATTTTAAAGAGAATTGGCAGACAAATTAATAGAATTAATTAAGAGCTCAACAATAAAGGATGGTCAATACATAAAATCAATTGTATTCCTATGTACAAGGAGAAAGAGCAAGAAAATATCATTTTTAAAGCTATTGGTTTGAGGGCTCTGGTTTCCACTTGAGATGTAGCTATGCACATTTACTTCTCCCCAAAGCTTCTTAGAAATCAAACGCACAACCAAAGTAGGCAAAGAAAATACAGAAGTCTCTTCAATAATACCTGTTGATAAGGGATCACCACATAAGCCCTAGAATATGGGTGGATGTGGCCAAACCCCCAGCACAGTTAGCAAATGTAGGTATAAGAAATGAAAAGAAAAGGAGAAAAAAGGGAGACATCTGCAATATTTTCAAAAATAAAGAGACAGCTGAGACTGGTTTGGGTCAGTGGATAGAGCATCGGCTTGTGGACTGAAAGGTCTCAGGT
Source organism: Lasiurus borealis (assembly GCA_004026805.1). Lineage (NCBI taxonomy): Eukaryota > Metazoa > Chordata > Mammalia > Chiroptera > Vespertilionidae > Lasiurus > Lasiurus borealis. Next base: position 23,913 of record PVJN01011346.1, read on the forward strand.
TCGATTCCAGTCGGGGGCATGTACCTTGCCTGCAGGCACATCTCCACTGTGGGGCGTGCAGGAGATGGCTGATCGATGTCTCTCTCTCTCTCATCAATGTTTCTGACTTTTTAATCTCTCTCCCTTCCTCTCTGTAAAAAATGAATAAAATATATTTAAAAAAATAAAGAGACATTAAAAAAGGGACAGATATTTCCAAGTCCTCTGAGCCACAGAATCTCTGAATCACAAATAAATCACCTCTGAAAAGCCAGGACCTCCCAGTTAAAAGAACTCTGAACTTCAGATTGTTAGCAAAGACAATAAAAGTAGCACAGTCATGTGTGTGTGCAAAAACTAAGTGGCTCAGGTCACTAAGTGGGAGGGGGGAGCAGCTAGAGAATATGGAACTTGTGATCATACACAACTTCTGGGTAAGAGCACCCGATTCAGCAAATACAAATATTCTGCAGGACACATTCACACTAAATATTTATTGAAAAATCAAATTACTCCAGGCCTCTATATTTTATCTGGCAACTCGGAAGGATCTCAAAAATATCTGGAGGTATAGAACCTCACCCAGTAGGAACACTACTTGAAGCCAAATAAAAATGAACAGAGCAAGGATATTGTGGGTAAGGGAAAGATAAATACTAGAGGGAAATGTGTGCAGAGACAACAAATCCTAGAAAGTCCTGTAACTGCAAAATATATCTTCTAACTATGAGAGCACTGTCTTAAAACACAAGACGCAAGGAGGCTTACTGAATAAGGCTTAGCTCTGAGAGGCAGAAATGGCTACACAGAAAAATCATATACTGAGTTATTCATGTAACAGGAGGGAAGGCACCCCTGGAGAGGTGTGGTAAAAGCTATTTTGATTCATCTCTGTTTTCTCAAAAAAAAAAATCTTTTCTTAAAAGTTCTGAAAATTCTATTTTATTAAAACTAGGGGGTGGGGAAGAAATAAAAATAAAGTCACCACAAAAAAAATGTGGCCACAGAAGATGAAAATTAAACTTTAATATTTCACAATGAGCTAAAAGAAAGTAATAAAGCAGGCTACGGAAGGAGCAAAAAATAGAAATAGAAAAGTTCAGAAATTAGATGATTAGACAATGCAAAGATGTGAAACTGAACTAACAGTTCTCAAGAAAGATGTAGAAAAAATATGCAGAAATTATTATTAAATTAAAATGTGCAATTCCAAAGCAAACGAAACTGTAGGTGAATAAATGGAAAAGAATAAATAGAAAAGTACTATAAAGAGTAATACAGAAACAAGAAAAAATGTAAAATGTATTCCAAAAATACTACAAGAATATATATATATATATATATTATATATATGCGGACAATCTCTATCTATCTATCTATCTATCTATCTATCTATCTATCTATCTATTTATCTATCTGGCATACAAACAATTCTCAAAATGCAATATTAAAACACAAAGCTAACAATACAATGAGAAAAGGGGCAAAGTTATGAAGTTAGACTTCATCAAAGAGAACATACAGATAGCAAATAAGCACATGAGAAAGATTTCTACCATCAACAGACAATAGGGAACTACAAACTAAGAACATCATGCAATATCACTACATATCTATTAGAACAGCTAAAATTAAAAGAAATTATGGCCACAACAAATGCTGGAGAGGATGCAGAAAAACTGCTGGTGGAAATGTAAAACTGTATAGCCACTATGAAAAGTAGTTTGTCAATTTCTCAAAAATACAGAAAGAAACAAAGCATAAAAACCACTTACCACATTATTCAACAATCACATTCCTGGATTTCTATCCCAGAGATATAACTATGTCCACACAAAAGCATGTTTGTGATTATTCACAGCAACTTTCTTTCTAATAGCCTGAAATTGGAACCAACCTAAATGTCTGATGACAGGAGAATGGTTAAACAAACTACGGTACATGCAAACCATGGACTATTACTTAGCAATGTAAAAGAAAAAAGTGTTGATAATCACAACTACTTGAATAGATCTTCTTTAAAAAAAAAATATATATATATATATATATATATATATATATATATATATATATATATATATATATATTGATTTCAGTGAAGGGGAGGAGGGAGAGAGAGAAACATCAATGATGAGAGAGAATCATTGATCGGGTGCCTCCTGCACACCCCCTATTGGGGATTGAGCCTGCAACTTGGGCATGTGCCCTTGAGTGGAATCAAACCCTGAACCCTTCAATCTGCAGACTGACGCTCTATCCACTGAACCAAACCAGGTAGAAAGAAGATCTTAAAGGCATTAGGTAGAGTAGAAAAAAAAACAGTCAATATCAAAAGGTGACACATTTTATGACTATAATAATATAACACTCTAGAAATGACACAATTAGAAAGATGAAGATCAAATTAGTGATCAATAGTGATTGCAGGGGGCTAAAGCATGATGGAGACAAACCAGTAGGTATGCCTGTAAGTGTGAGAACTAGGGATATTTTTTGTGTGTGTGAGGAACGAATGGTTCTGTATCTTGATTACCGTGGTGGTTACACAAACCTGCATATGTAGTAAAAGAGCATAAAACTCCACACGTTGTGCCAATGTCAGTTTCTTGATTTTTATATTATACTATAGTTTTGTAGGCTATAACCATTAGTGGGAACTTGCTGAAGGCCGTAAGGGATCCCCGACTATCTTAGTAACTTGCTGGAATCGATAACTATCCAAAATCTAAAGTTAAATCTATGTTCTTATCTCTTTAGAAAATCATTTGATGCTTACTCATTACAGCTAAAATTACTTTTTAAAAAACGATCACCTCCAAGTGTAAGGCTTTATAATTTTGTTTTTAAATAAACTTTTTCATTTTATTAAGCCAAGAGACAAGTGTGTTCTAATAAAACTGATTTACAAGGTTTTGCAGGGGCAATATATCTTTGTTTATGTACAAGGCACTTATCTCTTGGTTGGAAGTATGAACATGTAGCTCTATATGAAAAACTATTTTATCACGAGATGGCTAGATTATTGTAGAGCTTAATGTGTTAAAAATTACAGCATTCTCATAATGTACAAGTAAATATTAAAGCCATCACTTAAAAGCAAAATGTGTTTTGTTCCTACACAATTTTCTGCTCGTTTCCATCACGACTAGCAGTTGTTAAAACATTAAGTGCATATGGATAACATCAGAGAAACCGATTTGCTTGTGCAACTCCAGCCCAGCGTTTCTCGAGCAGCCATGCCAACATTTGCCTCGCTGCTGAGCGGCTGCACCACAGACCACCTCGGGAGCGGTTCTGCAGTCCGCTGTCAGCGCATCACTTAGCAATGGAAGCTAAGCTCGTTCCTTTATAGGGTGAAGGCAACAGAACACTTTCTCTCCTGGATCTTGGGTGATGTTTGTCGTAAACATAAATAATATCCATCATGGCACCGGGAATCGCATCCCTCTGTAAAATTAAGCATCCAAAAGGTTCCTCCATTAACTACTTACTTTGTAAGTGGGATGCTTTATTATTTTAACCAAACTGTTTTACGTACAATCATTTATCCCAACGTTTATGAGAATAGCAAAGAAGCTTCATGGGTTCCTTAGGAAAACAGTAAAAGGGTCATAGAAAATTTTAAATGAGTCGGGAAAAGAGAGATGAAACGTGAAAAAAGGCAGGCAAGATTGACATGGTTTTGGATGATTTCAGTGAAAATATGTATTCCAACCACTTCCTGCTTCCTGAAGTGTCCAAGAAATAATGAATTCTTGAACGCTTAGCTGTGTTAGGCACTCAGGGAGGTACTAACTTTGAGATGAAACCCCATTGGCTCATAGTCAACCAAAGCCATGCAAACGATGGCTGGTACACATTATTTAGCAATTAATGTGAATATCTTAATTCGTGCAATGAAAGTATACTCAGGAGCACTGGAAACACGTATCAGGACCCTAACATTGCCTTGCTGTGTGAGGAAAGAACCGGATTGCCTCAAAAATCAGCAAGCTAACCCATTTCTATGTATTTCCTAGCTCAAGCTGCCTTTAATGTCTTCATTTGTCATCCTCTGTATGAAAGCAGTTAAGCTTTATAGGAGAAACTATTAGCTGTTTAGAACCCACACGCACCTTAAAAGTCTTCATAGTTCCATCAAGTTCGCCACTTCAAACAAAGGATAAGGCAGTCATTGTACCTCGGGGCATTCATTGACTATCATGGATGGAATGTTTTAAATCAAAATGGTCAACTACTTTCACTACATTCTCGCCATTCTGGCTAAATATTTATTCTCACAACAAACGTTTATGGAGCCCATAAACTAGGCTGGGAGCTGCAGAGATAGCAGTAAATGATCAGCAGTTTGTCTTTAAAGATTCTCCGTCTACTGGGGGAGAGGGGCAAGGGGAAGAGTGATTTTCACACGTGGAAACATTGTGGAGAGTATAGGGGAAAGCTCTCTGTTTAGGATGAATCTTATCCTTGGAAATTCTCGGAGGGCAGTAAAATGTCATTATTCAACTTGCTTTTTATTTCAAAGACCTTGTGAAGAAGAAACACAATTTTAAAATTTCCTCTTTTGAGCTAGGCACTTGGTTTTATGGAAATAGACTACAGTTACAAGAATGTATTTCTTTTTTTAAAAAATATATTTTGTTGATTTTTTACAGAGAAGAAGGGAGAGTTAGAAACATCAATGAGAGAGAGACATTGATCAGCCGCCTCCTGCACACCCTCCACTGGGGATGTGCCTGCAACCAAGATACATGCCCTTGACCAGAATCGAACCCGGGACCCTTCAGTCCACAGGCCAACACTCTATCCACTGAGCCCAATGGGTCTCAGCAAGAATGTATTTCTTATACGCTTGAAGCTGCCCCAAAGGCTCCTTACATTATCTTCACATTTTTGGATTCTTTTCTCTTCTTGTTTTCCAGTTGAGTGTTTTCTGATTCTTTATATTTCAAATAACATTAGAGACAAATGCCATTTTGGATGAACATTTAAATAAAAAAAAAATCGGGTAGAGCAAGAGGCTACTAAACATAGGAACTAACAGCTAATACTTTAAAAAAATGGGAATATATCCAAATGTCAAGACAGCACTGAGGATTTCAGCAATTAAGAGAGAAGTAGTCCTCCCCACATTTCATAAAAGAGCAAGTTCAACTTTGCCTCAATTAACCCAGGTTTCAATTCAAGGGCAGAAGGATCATGAGCCAAAAGGATTTTCCACAAAGTCCACAGTGAAAGTATAACATATTCCATCTGGTCACCTTTCAACATATATTTTAAAGCCTATATTTATGGCTAATTCATCTATCTGATAATCTGTCACTAATTAAAAACTTAAAATTAAATTGAAAAAAAAATGCAATTATCAATCTAGAAAAATAGAAAATAAGAGAGTTGACTTTGAGTTTTCAAAATAACAAAGGGCAGAATGAAAATGAATTTGTTCTGCCCTTGTACCCTGGTGCATAATAAGAGATGGAGGGTGCAAACTCAATGAAATTAAAGGGCAAGATTCTTAAAATGAATGGGCATATTTATTTGCCCAGCATGCATAATGACATTTTTTGCACCCTCAGTTACTAGAGGTCATGGAAAACAAATAAAAACACCTGGGAGTGAAAAAGAACAGAATGATTTTCTAAGTAATGAAAACATTTATAGCCAAGATAATGGCACGATTATATTGTTGTACTTCAAAGAGTATTAAATAAATTCTCACAAAAGTCATCCTGTCACTAATTAAATGTGGTAAGGGTTCTTTACATGTCTTTGAAGTCTTCAGAAATTCCTAGCGCTGAGTAAAGAGGGAACTGGATCTCTCTAATTTGTTAACTGATAAAATATATCTCTATATTTGGGGGGGCAAAGAGGGTATAGAATCATCAATTGGGTAATTCCATTTGGAATATGAAATATAAGTTACGGCTGAAAATAGAAATAAGGCTTGAAGTTAGATCTTGATTTAAATATATTCTCTTCTAGGTGCTATTTTCACAATTTGTTGGTTAGTCACAAATTATCTGCATAATAGTTTTCCTTACTTGTAAAATGGCTTATTGAAGCTTATCACTTCCTTTCTAGGGACTGGGCAGGCAGGCCACGAGTTTATCTTTATGTGCCAACTCAAGGGGACACTAAGGCCTAAACAGGACCTGCAGCCCACTCACAGCCTGGATAACACACCATTGCTCAAAGTGCAAAGCAAAACACCCGTACACAATTCTGTGTTAAATACATGTACCTGTCAGTAAATGAGAAGGAACTTTAAGGAAGGAAATGTTCACAAATGCCTCCCGGTTGAGTGTAAGTTCCAGAATTCTAAAGCTACTCAATGAGCTTTAGAATCCCTTTCTTTTGAAAGTCAATTATTTGTCTTGTGGTTCTGGACAATTATGGTGGCAGCGACTGGGTCTGGAGTTTCTGGGCTGATAGGTCAGACTGGCCAGAGCTGGCTTGACCTATGTTTAGTGGCACCCATGGCAAGGAGGATTCAACGCACAGGTGGAAGGCCTTGGCCTACTTCTGCATCTCCCCAAGGTGGGAGGGAGCATGCTGAATGTGTCCCACAGAGAGCGTGAGAGACCCAAGTTCCTCATCTCCCCCATCTCCACATTATGTCCAAGCCCTTTCCCTGGGGGGATGGTAACCAAACTCTGATTCATAGCGCTCAAGTGACTGGGCTTCCGACAGCTGTGAAGATGAATAGAGAACCTGGTCCACTACCCCGCTCCTTCCATCTCGATGCTTATAACAGGAGGTGGCTCAGAAAAATAATTTAGATGGGTCATGAGGAAAAAAAAAATTACCTTGTTATTTTACAAGACTTTGATCATACAGGACTAAACTACTTGCTCCCCTGATCGGGTTAGATCTAATCCTATGTTTCTACATTTAGCATTATGGTTCTGTCATTTTAGTGTCAGCATAACTTCCTGATCTGGCACAGAAATACAAATATATAATTATTGGGCATTCATATTCTCAGTTAAGTTGAACAGTTGTAAGTCAAAAAAAAAAGTAGAAGAAAGAAAATAAATGTGAAAAGGATGGGAAAATTGTAAAAAAATATGAATTACACTGAAGTATAATAGCGTTAAGATAATATCAGAATGTGTTTCTAGTGTTGCTCAAAGGTTGAGCAAAGACCTATGAACCAGGAGACCAAGGTTCGGTTCCTGGTTAGAGCACATGCCCATTTACGGCTCAATCCCCATTATGTGGCGTGTAGCTGGTCAGTGATTCTCTCATTATCAATGTTTCTATTTCCCTCGCACTCTCTCTTCCTCTCTGAAATCAATAAAAATATATTTAAAACAAAAACAAAAACAAGTCAGGGCAAATGCCTGGGTTGTGGGCTCCATTCCCAATAGGGGGTATGCAGGAGACAACTGATCAATGATACTGTCATCACTGATGTTTCTATATCCCTCTCCCTTCCTCTCTGGAATCAATAAAACTATTAAAAAAAAACAAACACTTAAAAAAAAGATAGCATCAGAATGTAAAGAAAAAAAATCTATCAAGAGGTTATTCTTATCTTAAGAATTACAATAATTATTATTTATTGGTATATGAGGGAAATGTTGCTAATACATAATTTGCTTCACTTTCTCCAAAGATAATTTGAAGTGAATGTCAGAAACAGACATTAAACTAGAAAAAACAAATAAGAGAAAATAAGCTAAATAATTATTTGAATTGTTAGGGGGAAAGCATGGCAAATCTGACAAAATTTCAAAATTGGCAGGGGGTGATCTAAAACTATAATAAAAATAAAACAGCAACATTTGAGTACTAATTTATACTACATCTGTCATGTCTACATTTGTCATCTCTTTATGCTAGCCCTGCATAATATTTTTTTACAAGAAGTAAAGTAGTATTGCTCACAATTTACTATGCAGTCTATGAAAAACCCTATAAATGCCAAAACTATTTCATGAGGCTTTAGCAGAGGAGATGGTGTTGAAATTCTGAATAGAAATGATTTATACTTAGCATTTCTCTGGCATTAGAGAAATGATTGGAATTTTTTTCTTTAATTAAAACTGTCAGCATGGAAGGATTTAAGGATGATCAGAACAAATCCAACCAGCAAACTTCATTAGCCAAGAAAGTTACAGGGAAAGTAAAAGGCACTTTTTACTAGTGTTACATGAAAAGGGTCTACATGTTAGGCATATTTGGAAGAGTTATAAACATACCGAGTCTCATTGTTAGCAGAATATTGGAAAACACTTCAACTAAATTTCCACATATCAATAGTTTGATGATTAAAATAAATAACATTTTTCTCTAGTCTTTTTCTGAGTACAAAGACATATATTTTAGAGATCTGTAATTAAAAAAAAATTCAGATTCTGGTCAAGATGGCTGTTTAGGTAAACATAGTATTTGGAACCTCCTACAACCATATCAAAATTATAAAAATAATTAAGGACCCACCATCATAACCACCTGATTGAGACTTATAGGAGGGGCTGGAAAGCAGAATGGGCTGTTCCCACACTCATATGTGGTGGTTAAAAATCAGGAGGGATATCTCAGCTACAGAGGTCTCCCTTAAGGAGTGAGTGGTCCTAGCCCCACCTCAGAACCCCCAGCCCAGAATTCTGGTACTAAGAAGAGAAGTCTCTATACCTTCTGCCTGTATAAACCAGCAGGGATTGTGGCTGAGTGAGATGGAGGGTCGCTGGAGTCCATGGCAGTTACTCTTAAAAGATCCATGAACAGACTTGCTTGGACTCCCTCCTTTTGAGCTCCAGCACTGAGATAGAAGTTCCAAAGGCACCAGGGTTGTAAGGCGAGGAAATGAATTGCCTGGCAAGGCCTGGAGGGGCAGCTTTCTCCCAGAGAGAGGGCTGACAGAAGCCATTGTTCCTGTGCTGAGCCACTCCCACAGAACCAGCAGGGGGCACCACATCTGACTCATCACCAACCCTGGCCAACACTGTTCACCTCGCTCTGGCAATTCTCTGAGACCCTAATCCACTCAATTTGAGGCCCACCGTGGCCTTTTCCAGTGGCTCTTCCATACAGATTACTTCTCTTATCTCACGCTTCAGACTTTCCTACAATCTCTCAAACAAGCAGCATATGGCTTCTGAATACCTTTACCTCTTATTAAGTGGCCTATGGCTTGGCACTAACAATAGCTGGCCTTGGTTAGCAAATTCATACCTTTCTCTTGTAATTATAATAAAACTCATTAATATATTTTTTTCTTACCTTTCTCTTGTGATTATAATAAAACTCATTAATATATTTTTCCATTTTGATTTATTTTTATAATTTTCATCATTATATTGTAAAATTAGTTTTCAATCCTTAAGATTTTCAGACTTAGTAAATAAAATATAACTATGCAAATTATTGTGTATATTAATGAGGCAGATGGCATTTATTATAGCCTGTTTTATTTACACTGATTACACTGAGTCTACCCATCCATCAATCATCTTTTTATACATGTTGATGTTCATTTCTGTCTCACACAGAAGTACATAGTTAGGAGAGCGAATACAAAATTTAATGACTCTTTGATTATAATTCCCTCTGCTGATATTTCTTCCATGATTCTGAGCCTCCTAGATGCAAAGTTCTAGGGAAAATTTTCAGCCATTTTGTAATAGGAATATTACAAGAATAGACATATTCCCTGAGTTCCTAATAGCTATTTTTTATTTTAACAAATAAATAAGCTATGTTTTAATAAGAAATATAAGCAAACAAGAATTAATAACATATCTGCACATTTTTTCATTTCTCACTGGAATACTAAAAGAACTGGACATTGCTCTAAATGGGCATTTTTGGAGGCAAAAACAAAGCCATCTAGCAGGACTGTTACTTTTCTCCTCTGCACTCGGTGAACAAAGAGCCAATACGATATAATTTGTATTTGGAGATTCAACACTTTGGAACATTAATCCTCTGCCAATTCTAGTCATTTGCTAAGACTTTACAATTAAAGTCGTGCCTTCAATATGTTGATTCTCTAAACACTAGAGAAGATTTCAGGCTCCAAGCAACTTTTGACCCGTGCATAATCCTACACATGCCAATTGCTTCCAAAATTGTGAGAGTTTCTTCAGTTTTGTGAGGTTTTATTTTTGTGCCGCTATCCTGAGAGAAATCATGTTTGGTGCTTTCATTACCTTCCCTGACACTGTAAATATTTCTTTCTGTAAATGATAGCTGCTCATTTGCTTTGTAGAATATCCTATTGGGGGGGAAAAAAAAATCCATAGCTTTATCTCTGAAGTCTTGCCAGTTTGTAGCCCCGTGCCTGGGAAAGTTGGATGGCTTTGTTGATTAGTTCGCAACCACAAGATGCCAGACAGGGTGATTCTGGATCTGCTAAGGTTCTTATAAATGTAGATACAACTACTTCATCCGCTCTTGCTCAAGTATAAGTTCTATTGGTTTTCATTAATGATCATATACTGAAACTTATATATACATTACCACTTCAGGCCTATATTAATCATATACCATATAAAAACTTACATAATTATTATATTAAATATCCCACATGAGGATTTGCATTTTACAATGAGGAGAAACTGAGGCAGGCCCTCAATATAAACTGAAATATTCATACTAGGTGTTAGGCCCTCCTGAGATAGAATATGTGACTAATAGGTGTTCAAACAGGAGGAACTGATTCTAATGGAATATTAGAACGAATCCATATGGTTTCTGTGGTGGTGCTCTTCCTACTCTCTCTGCTCTTGAGGGCTCACAGCTTCCTCCCGGGGCATTGCTCCTGAGTTGAGGGAAACTACCATGCCCAGGGCTGCATCCCTTCCAGAGGACACGATTCAGCTAGTGACCCGCTGAAGTGGGAGAGAAACGCCTCAGTCACAGCCTGGCCCGGGACAACTCAGAAAGGCCACGCCTGCTCCACAAATCCTTGTAGACTGAGCTGAGGCTTCAGTAGCTACAGTCTCACAGCTTTTTCCTCTGCCCTATCCAGCCTCCCTCCCTGTCTTGTGGGGGTGTCTCCCAGAGCACTTCCCAGTTGGCCATCTCACAGTGTATCTCATGAGGCTCTTCCTTACAACCCGAGAGAAGAAAACTTCTAAACCTTTTTGTTTGCTACACTCCATAAGGAGTACTAATTAGGAGATTAATTCAAAGACAACGGCAAACACAAAGGACCAAACAGAAAGTCCTTCATGCTTTGTTCCTTTTCCATTAACGATTTTCGCCATGTAAAAGGGAAGACTCATCCCTCAGTGATTTTTCTTTAAATTTACTAATGGATGTTGAGAAGACTTTTTCAATAGTTGCAATTCTCTGAGACTGGTACAAAGACACAAAGAAGGCACCTCGCATTCTAAAAGAGTAAAAGCAGCCGAGGCCCGTTTGTCTCAGTGGATAGAGCGACGGCCTGAAAAGTCACAGGTTCGATTCCAGTCGGGGGCATGTACCTTGGTTGTGGGCACGTCTCCAGTGTGGGGTGTGCAGGAGGTGGCTGATCAATGTCTCTCTCTCATAGATGTTTCTGACTTTCTATCTCTCTCCCTTCCTCTCTGTAAAAATCAATAAAATATATTCTAAAAGAGTAAAAGCAATGGGTTTCTACACCCATGGCAGCTCTCCTACCTCAGCTCCCTCACCTTTCACCTCAGCCCTCCCATTCTGGCCTGTGTAAGCAGCAACTGAGAGGTAGGAATAGCAAGCTTTGGTTTAGAGACACTGCCACAGCCTTCCCCAAACTTTCATTTCCCCTGGGAGCTCCAAGAGAATCCCTGGCAATGATCTGAGGTCATTACACATAGGAGCGGTTGGACTCTAATTCAATAGAACATTCTGGTGATAAGCCTGCTGCTGCGCCTTCAATGCCTTGAAGTTGAGGGAGGGTGGGAGAGGTGAAAAGAAGTTGAGCCAGAGGGGATTTTCTGCATTGAAGACTGTTTTTGTCATAAAGAGACTGCTGAGGGATTTTTCAAGGAGATGACACATACTCTTTTAAAAAGCCAGCATGGGGATACCAGTCACACAGAGTACAATTGAAAAAATTTCAATAATCAACACGAGAGGACTTTAACACCATCAATTAAGTAATAGCTAGCTACCTCCTCCCCCACCCCTTTCTCCTCTGATCACCAATATACTGAAGGAAGAATTCCCAAGTGGAGGGAGAAAAGAGAAGCAGGGAGGAAGCATATAAAAGTAAGCCATGGTCTCTATCTGGTGCAGGTACATGAATCAGGAAGGAAGGCTAATAGGGAGGATATGTGATGAATTGGATAAGTGACTGACGGTTTATACTGGTGTGAACTGTAGTATTAATATCTTAAAGAGTTTGGGAATCTATGAATCCTGCCTGAGATGTTTTTTTAATAATGGGAGAGAGGGATCAGACATAGCAGAGTAAAAAGGTAATGATTGGAGGAAACAGTGTGTCCATCGCCTTAGTAAACTGTTCAGGGACTAGTTACATCTCATTTATGTAAATATAAGAGAAATGCCATTGGCGATGGCTGACTTCATTTAAAAGTTTACTGCCTACTTGACAAGACACTCTAACCGAAGGACCAATTTTCTGTTTGCTAAGTAAATTTTCAGCTAAGTGTCTTTTTTATTTCCAAATTTTCATATGCTTACAAGAAAAAAAGTATGGCAATAGCATAATCTTGAGTGAAAGAGAAGTTCACAGAGAAATGATGACTCCACTTACGCGAATAAAAAGTGCATGATTATGTATGTACTTGGTCCTGGTGTATGCAAATAAAAAGTGTGTTTTATATATGTTTTCTATATTTGCATACCTTTTTCTCTCTGAAGTTTAAAATTAGAGATTAACAGTGGTTAACAGTGGTTATTAGGATTACTGCAGAGGGAAGTTAGACCAATTTTTTGCTTTTTTATTTTTTGCATTTTTAAAAGTATGTATATATTTATATATATTAAAGATAGGAAAATAAAGTCAAACGACCGGATTCATTAGTCAGGCAGAGGACTCTTCTGCATGCAGGTCTCTTCAGAGATTAGTGAACATTTCATGACTTTATAATTGCTAAAGATACCAATTAAGAATGGCCTCTGTTGAGCATATAAATGAAAATCCAATAAGAGACCATGCTAGACAGTTTATTAACTCCATAGTGGTCCATGTTCATTCCTCTTTGCCTCTTGCCTCCTATTTACATTTGGTTTCACATAAGTTAATGTTGTAGATGTGGTGTTTTGGACACTGGCTAATTTCCGAATCCCTTTATTTAAAACATTAAAAAAGAATCTGTGAGTTTGCATGGAGGCAGTGGTTACAGAAACACTCGCAGGTCAGCCCAGAAGTGTAGTCACATTAGAAGGATGTGGGCACAAAGGGGAAGCAGAATGAATGTGCGAATTGGGAATCTCTTTGCTGGGTCTTTAATCTTATCAAAATGGATTTCTAATGTATGATTTTATGTTCTGTGTATTTTTCAAGCAGGATACAGTTTTGTCAGTCTGTGGGTGTTAACATGGGATCTTGCCCCAGCTGGGGGCCTGTCAGTATTCTCAGAATCTGCAGAGGTTCTATGCTATGTGACAGCTATGGACTGGGTGGCATGGGATGGGTCACAACAGAATGGACTCTTGTGGCTTCCCTCAGTTTTCACTTGGGTATCTCCACTTTTCTGGGCTCTCCCTATTAAAACTACTTTCAATAAGTTGACGAAAATAGAAATGGAAGTTCAAACTTTTACTGGAAGAAATTTGAAAGTGATATTGTCATACAATTTTATTTTAGGAATGAGAAAACTGAGTTTTCACTTGATTATGAGTCAGTGATTTGTTCAAAGAATTCAGTTCCAAACACTGTGATGTAACCAGCATCACAATGTTTGGAACTGGCTGAAGGCCTTTCCGTGTCAGTTCCGTGCCCTTCAGCCTACCATCCTACCCGCATTTTGCTGCTAATTTCTTTGTTAGTCTCACTAACAAACTTTTAAGGTCTGGGATTCATAATATTCCCAGTTAAAATAATCGAGAGAGGTGTGGCTGTAAAATCTAGGAGTCACAAGATCACAATTGCTGAATAATATCACCTCTGATTTCACTGGAGATTTTGGTTATATTTGGTAGAATAGCTACTTTCAGCCTCAGTCAATTTTCTAATGAACCTACTCACTCTGTGATAATTCCATGGCTACATTCCAGTTGCACTGTAAGCTCACAATATCTTCTAAAATACAATAATATTTTCAGTCAATCCTAACAAATTATAATTCAGGGATATATATACACATATATATCCCTGAGTTATAATTTTATAAGTTGCAGATATAACCCCAAAAATCTATAGCCCAAATTCTGCTTGTTAAGACACCAAATGTATTTCAAATATTAACTTCCTAATCACAATTTCAGACAGAGTATAAAATATTTATCTTATGCAATTTAAGTGTCATCATTAGTGATGTGTCAGCAACGCCATTATAAGCGGGGATGGCAATTCAAGGCACTTCCAGAGCAGCTGCACAAATAATAAGATTAAAATCGCAACAAAATTGTCTACATAAGTGAAAGCGCTAACTTCACTATGTAAATCACATTCTAATCCCATGTTAACACTAGTGAAACAGCTATGTGCCTTTCAATGCATTTTTCTTCATTTGGTTTAGTTGTTTGAATGCATTTTAGTGTTTAATCAGTTGCATGCCTCTGTAATGAACACTTTGGGACCATCTCTCTCCACCTAGCCCTATTTATCTGAAAGAACTTAGGTTTCTATGAAGCCCATGAATTTTAAGTTTGGCTCATAATAAGCTTAACTAAGTAGACTGACCTCTTTTACTATTATTTGAAATTATAATCCCAAGAGTGAGAATGAAGGAGAGAAGAGGACCAAAATAAAGTCAATAAAAGAGGAAGGAGGGAGGGTAGTACGGCTAGTGTTGCTCAGTGGTTGAACATCTACCTAAGGAACTAGGAGGTCTAGGTTCAATTCCCAGTTGGGGCACATGCCAGGGTTATGGGCTCAATTCCCAGTTGGGGGTAGGGACGTGCTGGAGGCAGCCAATCAATGATTCTCTCTTATCATTGATGTTTCTCTTTCTCCCTCTTCCTCTCTGAAGTCAATAAAAATATATATATAAAAAAGAAACGGGGACACAAAATAAACAAAATACAGTCAGAAAAAGATATGTCCTTTTATTAACATTCTGAGTAAAATAAATATATCAAAGAAGATTAGTACATACCATTAAAAGGGCCCAATAAAAATGCCAAACAATGATAGAATATTATGTAAAATATTGTGACTGCAATGAGTCCATAGGCTCACACTGTCCAATTCAACCAGTTCACAATTGAGAGAACAAAGTCGCTGAGAAGAACACCCTTGTTAGAGGTAACACTCAGTAAACAGCAGAGCCGGAAACTAAACTCTTGGTGCCTAGTCCAGAGTTACTGAATTAAAAAGTCAAGCAATACAAAGAGAGGAGTTGCAAGAAAAGTGAATTATTTAAATAAATGTACAAAAGTAAGCTGTCAGGATGATAGTAGAAAGCCTTGACATAAAAAATGAGTAGCTATTTAAAACTTCAATAAGAGAAATGTCTACTACAACATAAAGTTATAATTTCATCACTCATTAGAATGTCAACTTGCTCACAGAGATAGACATACTATTACTTCAAATTAATAAATTAGCCAAAACAGATTTTTAAATTAGAAAATGCTCTTGGTATGACTTATAGCTTCAAATAGCATGGTGTGATTGAAAAGCTACCAAATACCTAATCCTAGGCTTGAGCCTTTTACAAGATCGGTATAGCTTTCAGCAAATGATGAACTCTTTGTCAGATTCCAATAATTCATTTAAAAGTTTCAATTTGAGGATACCTAAATTCTCGTTTATCCTAAGTTACTGTAAATTAAATTACTATGTAAGGACGTCTAGGTTCTCCCAGATTTAATAGTTTTATTTTTATTCCAGAAACAAGAGCCAAATTTCAAAGCCAAAATATAATGTTTCTCTAATCTCAGTTTCTCTAATCTTATCCATTTTTCAAGTCCAAGGAATTATTACTCTGTACTAGTTTTTCTGTTCAACTCTACAAATAAAAGTATTTGTTAATATACTGGGTTCAACTGTACCACATGTTAAATCCCTTGTGATTTGAATGGAAAATTCAAGTGTGGTCCTTTCACTGTTATAAGATTTGGGCTCTAAATTAATTTTTCAACCCTCTAAACCATATATTAATTTAAATGTACAAATTAAGTAGGTGATAGATTACTCTAATGCCAAGCCATGATCATAATATAGTTGAAAACATTTAAGAAGTACTTAAAGTAGGCAAGCGAGAGCTGAGATTAAATAATTGGATCTAAATATCTTTCTAAAGTAGAACAATACTTCATTTTTCACTTCAGTGTTTACTGTTGGAGGGAAAAACTCAGGTCATTAATTATTCAGGAAACATTTCAGCTGTGAACTTTTACATGTTTACTAAATATTAATTTTAATTATATTTAGATCACATGTAAACTTGATGTATTTTTAGCTGATAAAATAAATATCATCCCAAAGACACAAACATTGTGGTTATGAAGTTTGGTCAATCCTCCATCAAGTAATATACCATGGTGTCTAACTAATGTTATGGTTAAATTGCTTACTGTTTTCATGTAGAGTTATAAATATGTTTTCTATATGCTTCACATTTCATATGTTTAAATGACAAATACTGGCGATTTATTATTATATTAGAGGCCTGATGCCAGACATTTGTGCAAGGGTAGGCCTTCTTTCCCCCAGTGGCCAGCACCTGGACCCAGGCTTTATCCAGAAGGTCGTTGGGAAGGACGTCCAGTCTAATTAGCATGTTATGCTTTTATTATTATAGATTTAAAAAGAATATATATTTGGTTCCAATAGACTCCTTAAATTTGTTAAAGACTAATACAACATGTCTGAGAAATGCTTATTTCAAATAATTTATCTGATGCATTCATTTTTAAAAGCACAACAAAACCAACATACTTTAACAAACAATTCCAAGATATAGTAATTTACATTGCTTTAAGAAGATATTTTCCTATGGATCACGTTGATAAACAGCAAGAATGCAATTGTAACTGTCAACTGTTATGTATATTAAAAGCTTTCCACTTCCACCAGAGAAGACTATAGGATACACATGGCTATTGATTGCAAGCTATTTGTACAGGATAGATTAATGGTTTCTCCTCCCGTAAATATAAATATTTCAACATGTGCTCATCAAACCTTCAAACTGTTAAACAACCATTAACAATAATCTACTCCCATTCACCCACCTACCACTCTTTCTTAGAGGTTTCTGGAAATAGTACCTTGTGGAAGAAGAAATAAATTGATGAACAAAAATTGAAGCATAAACGAATTACTTTAGATATCCTGATACAACTGGGCTGTTAAATAAATCATTCTGTTCTTTACCTTTATTTAGCAAGAACATTTTATAGTTTCCTTTTGCTAGTGAATTGCAATAATATCTGCTGGCTGCCTTACAATAAATACAGGCAGACCTTACTGATTTGCCCTTTCTCCTGTTAGTAATTTGCTATCAGAAGAATAATCTTATTCATATTAACTAATATATTTATATATTTTTTCTGAATTTAATCAGAAAAAACAATTTCATATAGAGGTGTTCTGTTAGATCTTTTGAAACAAAACAAAAATTATTGATTTTTATATCGTATGTAATGACAAAGATTAGATTCAATTACATTTAGCAGCAAAAGTTTGACATATATACACACGTATATATTAACATATGTACCCATGTTAATATATGTAGTTTATTCATTCATATGTTTTAAATATAAATTGATAACCAAAGGTGAATAATACAAGAATAAAAGTAGTTCTCATAAAAGTTCAAATACATCATGACATGTACTTGAACATGGGTTGAGCTCTACATGCTTTCCTTGCTACCAGAGTGTTACTGTCCTAAATCAGCTAGTTACTACTAATAAAGGAAAGAAAATAAAGGGAAGTCAAACATTGTAAGCCTGGTCACCTGGGAAGCCTCACCTGGAAGCTACAACTTCATACAACATTGTTTCTCCACGGGATTAACAGCCCTCCCTTCCCCCACCCAAGACTGGGTTGTGTTGGTAGAAAAGGTGGAAATACGCACATGTGCAGTAGAAGTTGGGACGGCACAGGGGAGATGCTTGTTTGTCAGTATAGCCTGGGGAGCAATGGATTGGCTAGGGTGTGGACCCACAAAGTCTGAAGCATACAAAGTCTAGAACATTCACTGATTAAGGAAGCTCTGGGTTAAAATCCAAAGACAAAGAGTTCCCTCTTGCTGCATGATCCACATTTGCCCGTGGGAATTGTGTTTTCTCTCTCATAGCCATGTGGTTGTAGCAGCTGCATGTGCCATGAGTTGAGAGTTGGACTTCACATGCAGGATGCTGGACTGGAATGTACTTTAATCTGGAACATAAACGATGAGCCTTTATTTGGTCCTGCTGAAGACAAGGTTGGACTTTCTCTATGGCTAGACCAACACTGATGGGAATCCCTTAATTATACATCACCAATAAAGCCTGTGGAGTCTCAGGAAATACAATTTCTCATAGCACCTCAAGAACTCCACTCCCACCAATAAAGGGAGGACTCAAAATAATCTCATGTGGCCGTCAAGTCCCCTGGCACTAGACCTTTATTTAAGCAAAGTCAAAGGCCTCCCATTTTTACAAATATCTTGAAAAAAACAATGACTTGTTCTAGTATTTATAATCATAATTAGTACTTATTAATCCTATAACTTTGAGCTAGTTATTTAATAACAGGGGGGATCCATTTCTTCACTATATTTAACAGAACTTAGCATGTTATAAAGGTAAGGACAGTCTATGTCATACTCCCAATATTTGTTAGAGATAGAATAAAAGTTGTAATAAACTTATAGAAAAGCCTAATATGTAAATCAACTGAACAGCAGAACGACCTGTGGAACAACCGGTTGGTATGATGTGCACTGACCACAAGAGGGCGGACACTCAATGCAGGAGCTGCCCCCAGCCCACAGGCCCCAGGCCAGCCAAGGTGGGTGCCAGCAGGGAGATGGGGGGATCTGATCACCCTGCTTGTTCCCCCACAGACCAGCCCTGATCACTGGCCAGGCCTAGGGACACTACCATGAATGATATTTGTGCACTGGGCCTCTAGTAATCATAACAAATTCATATATCATGGCTGGGCATTAGAGTAATTTGACACCTACTTCATTTTCATGGTTAAGCTTCAGCATATAAATTTCAAAGGCAGGTTTATATACAGTGGCACCTCGAGATACAAGTTTAATTCGTTCTGTAACCTTGTAGCGTGGAAAACTATGAGATGCTCGAATCTCGGTAAACTGGTGGGTCGTGTGCAGCCGGCTGATCCGTGCAATTACTCCTATCTCAAATGTTGCTCATTTGACGGCTCGTATCTCAAAAATCTTGTATGTTAGGCACTCATAACTCGAGGTACCACTGTATTGATTAATAAAAATGTTGAGTCATGGCAGATTTGTTTTTCTTTAATCATCAGTTGTTTGAATTGAAATAACACTTGCTCACAGTAGCCTTCCTGAAACATCTTGTTTATAAATGAGGAGTTAAGGTCTATACTTTAGTTTTTTTAGGTTATAAAATATTCTTGCATCATTTTCATAATGCTTCTTCTATAGAGACTGAATATGCATCTTTATATAGAAGTGAATTATTAAACCTCTTTGCAGTTTATTGCCATAAAGGCTATTGAAATGTTACTCAGTCACTTATTATTTCACGCATCTGTGCCAAGTGAAACTTAAAAGTAACTACAGAACATTTATTTTACAAAGGCCCCCTCCCGAAATTTCTTGCCCACTAATTCTTCAGTTTATAAGGAATAATTTAACACATTAGACAAAGGAGACCTCTTTCTTTTTTTTATTTCAAAATATATTTTATTGATTTTTCACAGAGAAGAAGGGAGAGGGATAGAAAGTCAGAAACATCAATGAGAGAGAGACATCGATCAGCTGCCTCCTGCATGCCCCACACTGGAGATGTGCCTGCAAGCAAGGTACATGCCCCCGACTGGAATCGAACCCGGGACTCTTCAGTCCGCAGGCCGACGCTCTATCCATTGAGCTAAATCGGTCTCGGCGAGACCTCTTTCTTGAAAACATATAATAATCTATTTAAAAATGCTTCTGTTCAATAAATTCTTGTGGATTTTTATTGTGCAAATCAAGTAACCTCACCTGGAGTTGCTAGTGGTGGTGGTGCTGGTAGTGGGGGGAGGGATGGCAGGACTCATTTATCAGTACCCTGAAGATCAAGGGCGACTGGGAGAAGCTATAAAACAGGAGGCTGGAGATTACTGAAGGGATGAAATAAGAAAGGAAGGGAAGAAGGAAGACAGAAAAAGGAGAGTGGGAGGAATTCCTGCTACTTTAATTCACGAGCCCTGAAGAGGAAGCCTTTAAAACGTGCGAATGTGATATGCTCTTTTTTGCCTCTTTACTGCTGCATATTCTGAGCCTCTTGTTACATTATTTCCTGCCTGGCAAAATACTGTGCATTCTCCCGGTTTCCGCCAAAGTGTCACCTTTGTTAATGGCATCAGACAGACAGGGATGTTTCTTCTTCATACATTTCCCTAATCCAGTACATAATGTTACTGCTTATTTGTTGTGTGAGCCCTTGAGGTTGAAAATAATATTTTAGATATTATTTTCAAGATGTTTATACTAAGGTGTATGCCTGGAATATGGTAGATAATCATTTGTGTGTGTGTGTGTTGCTTTAATGAATTGTCACCTGATGATAACGGTAGAGTATATGCAAAAATCAAAGATAGAGTTTGACTGAAATGTCTATCCTACATATAAGACAGGTTTTTAAAGCATTATGCTATTAGCATGTCAACATATTAAAAATAATAAAAATAAAATTAGCAATAAAAATGAACACAACTTTTCATTAAAATATTTATAATCTATTGTCTCTGTAATGGAAGAAAACATTCAACACTTAATGTATTAAGTCACCTTTAAGACTAGAAATCTAGAAATCAAAGTATTTGAGTGTTGGAAAGAATATTAAATATCATCTCTTCCAATCATCCTGCCAGTGTGTAAATTCTGCCCTGCATTTCTGCCAAGTGAACAGCCAGTCAATGTTAGGCGCCCTGGTCTGAGAAGCGCCAGTCATGCATAGAGTGACACCACAACAGGTTTCACATTCTCTCTCTTGTGGGAAATAGTGAGGAGCATCAATTATTGTGAAAGAAATGGAAACAAATCATTTAACAAAGTATGACACTTAATTGGTGAGTTATCCTTTCATCTTACACATTTCTTTAGATTTTGATAGATAATTTTAAGAAAGTTTTTGGTCAATAATTAAATTTAGGTTCCATTCCTGGTCAAGGGCACATACTTGGGTTGCAAGTTTGACGGGAGGCAACCAATGGATGCATCTGAATCTGTGCAGGGGGCAGCCAATGGATGTTTCTCTCTCACATTGATGTTTCTCTCTCTCTAATAAAAAAAGGGGGGGAGAGAGAGAGAGAGAGAGAGAGAGAGAGAGAGAGAGAGAGAGAGAGAGAATATTAGAAAGTAAGGGTTAACTTTTGGGAAAAAAGTGTAAGAAGGGGCATGGAATTTTTAATATGTTCACACTGATATCAAAGACAATCTCATCTTCATAACATAAAAATAATATTTCCCTTGCTTTCATTATTGTCAAAATAAAATACACCTCATGAGCTTTTCTTGGAAATGCTATATTTAGTAATTCACCCTTAAAAAATGTAATTTTTCTTTTCCGGTGAATGATCCAATTTGAAAAAAAAGGGTAAGGAATAAGGACGTATATGTAACACCTTAACCAATAAAATATTTAAAAAAATAAAATATATATTCATACAACAAAATAATTAAAAAAATATATATATATATGGAAAAAATATATATATGGAAAACCAATACTCTAGAATCTAGTAACTATTTAAGCTCTGTGTTTTATCAGTTTCAATGTCCACATTGAAGGTGATAGGCAATTGGCAGAAATCTATGTGATTCCCAAAGGGAATTTTAGAAATGAAATATACTACAGTTTTATTTTCTCATTTATGTCTTCTAGGGAATGATATTCAGAGGTCTCTTACTTCATGATTACTACTATTACTGTAATCAACATGCTTCACAAAAATGCCCCGTATTCTCCAAATGGTAGCAGTCTCTCTGCGGGCATTTCCCCGAAGTAACGGAGTGTCCATGCTTCTTTGTGCCTGGTAGAGCAGTAGACTCCCACATCTTCAGAATCAATTAAATCTAAAACATTTCAGTAGATTCAGGTGTTTATTCCTTGGATTTAGCAATTGGGAAGATTATTTCTTGCCTGATCACCAGGCCCATTCATAAGCTAGCACAGATGATTACTCTGGATACTCCCTGGATACATCATTAGCCCTGGACATGATACAACCATATACTCTCTGAGGACTCCACACAACTCCTGTGGCAGCCTTTATTAGAGCATTTTAGGAAATTGTTTGCTGGGCCATCCTAAAATGGTCTAATGACAGCATCTTGATTAATAACACGCACACGGTAGCACGGACTTGGAAACTTCCATGCATTCCCAATTCATTATCTGCCGAGTTCACAAAAAATGAGAAGGTGCTTTTCTGGGATCTTTATCATTTTACACTTAAAATTGTAAATAATTTATTGTTCTGTTTATCACAGATGAATGTGGGTGGCCTTATCATTTAGGCCTGTATATAGACAATGACCCATATAAGCAATCTTCAAATAAATAGAGCTGTTGACAGGTGAATTATAGGAAGAGTGAGCAATGGAAATTTTGGAACATCTTTACTGCATCAGCTTACCACCATCTATGTTATTTATTTTGCTTTTTAGTGTCAAATTGAAAATGTTTCATTCCTGGTAATGGTTCTCATGACAATGAGCAAGGTTTGAAAAAGTAGGGGCCCTTTTTCTGCTGAGCCCTGAAAATTGGCTATCGTAATGGAAACACTAAAAATGGAGATAAAGAAAAGAAGGAAAGCAGGTCTGTCGCTAATAAACATTTAGGTATAAAATTGTGATGAAGAAATGCATAAAGAACATTTCTAAATAAAGTTCTGGTAGAAGAGCACTGGAAACCTATACAAAAGAGGACTTAAATAATTTTTATTATCTCTCAGTTCAGAAACTTTTTGTCTCCTAGATGATGTGTCTCTGCTACTAAGCCTCGATAAAGCATGACCAAGAATGATATTGAAATCGACAAAGAAGTGAAGGTTTTAATGTAACAGAAGAGCATTTGAGAGCCTAGTTATGTCAGGTCTACGTTCAATATTTTATATTAATCTTTCATTTTATATTTGTAACAGCGGATAACCGCTGTGAAGTAAAACCAAAGCTTAAAGAGTTTATTTGACTTGAATGAGGGTGAACAGGTCCACACATCTCAAAAGTAATAGAGAAAGATTATCCTTAGATCCCAGAACCTTGGCTATTAAGGAATTTTATGATTTTTAGGGAAAAATTATATGAACTTATTTGCAACTGCCAATTTCCAGACAAGTGTCCAGTGTTGTCTTGTGCAACAGTCATGGCTTTAAACAGCACCCATCAATAAAACTCTTCTCAGTAGGTACGCGGTTAGAGTTCAGATCGTCTGCTGCATCTCTTCACTGTGGGAAGGCTGTCCAGGGAGGCTCGGCATTACAACTGATGAAGAATGAAAATTGCTATTTGCATGGAGGGGAGATCTTTGGTCACACCACTGGTGCAGACACTCCGTTAGATCTGCTAACGCTGCCTCTTAATTATATAAGGCAAACACCCATTTAAGCTCACCTAAAGTCAGTGGAGAAAGAACCATTATAAGATCTAGTTTGCTCAGGCAAAGGCAAGTACTTACATGTTACTGATTAGCATGCAAATTTCTCAATGGTCCTCCCCTAGGAATCTGTGAGAATCTCTTCATTGACATAGTAGACTAAGCAATTCCTGGGATAAGGGAAACTGAAAGGGCCACAAACTCATTTCTTTTCCACTTGAGAATCAACCTTGTTAGACTAAATCTTACTCTTGGCTGTAAGGATAATGTATAACTGATGCCCTAACCCTACGAAACCAGGCACCCCACAGGAGCGATGGGGAGCAGAATGAATGGCAGCTGTTTCCACGCTGGGAGAAGGCCTGGGCTCTTTCCAGCACAGACTGGCCATGACAGAGATGGAATGGGGGTCTTGAAGGATCAGTTGCCATCAGAGCTTGAACCAGTCAGCAATAGAGTCTGTGAAGATTTGGAGTAATGCTGTGACAAAAGGCATTGGGGACACTAATCTCTGACCCCTAGTAGCTGTGGCAGCAGCAAAAGTGGAAAAGAGCAAGTTAACTGGACTGTCTGTGTGTGGTCATTCTCCTGCAGCAGGAGGTGGCATTTATGGGGCACCTGGCATTTTTGCCAAGTACTGTGTGGTCCCTTCAGGTGGAAGTATATCTGAGTACAGATTTTATCACGAAGGTAAAATAATCAGGACTAACTTCTTGGACATGAATAAGCAGCCCTGGACATGCTAGTACATAACATTCAAGAGGATGATAGAGTAGAAGGAATTGCACTTTATGCAAATCCGGGAACATGTGAATTTGGGAGTCTTTAATCTGGATTTTTTAAATATTATTATTGTTTAAAGTATTACAAAAAGAAAGAGAGAAAGAAAGAAAGAAAGAAAGAAAGAAAGAAAGAAAGAAAGAAAAAAAGAAAGGAAGAAAGGAGACATAGGTCTCCTTTTTTTCCCCATATTGACCTCCCCCGGACTTCTCTACCCCCCAGTACATGCCCTCCCCACCTCACCTGACCTCCCACCCCTTGCCCCACAGTGTCTTGTATCCATTGGTTATGCTTATATACATGCGTACAAGTCCTTCAACTGATCTCTTACAGCCTGTCCCCACACCCCCAACCTCCCCTGCCTTCCCGCTGTGACAGTCTGTTCATTGCTTCTTTTAATTTGGATCTTAAAGGACCTATACTTTTGTTTTGTTGCCAGCTGATGAGATCTGGGGACTTATACATTCCAATTTCCAGGAAGGACATGTGAAGCTATGATGATTCTGTTCAATGGCAGGTGCCAGAGCTACCATGAGCATTCCACTTTTATTTTATTTTATTTATTTTTTAAATATATTTTATTGATTTTTTTACAGAGAGAAAGGGAGAAGGATAGAGAGTCAGAAACATCGATGAGAGAGAAACATCGATCAGCTGCCTCCTGCATGCCCCCTACTGGGGATGTGCCCACAACCAAGGTACATGACCTTGACCAGAATCGAACCCAGGACCTCTCAGTCTGCAGGCCAATGCTCTATCCACTGAGCCAAACCGATTCTGGCTAGCATTCCACTTTTAAAGGATCATGACTTAACCCTATAAGCTGCATTGTTATAATAAGACTTAGTTCACCATATTTTATTTTTGAGTACAAGGAATAAGTATTAGGGATTAATTTTCAAACCAAGTTAAAAATGTCACTAGAGGTGTACCTTTAACGTTCATCACCGACATTTGAGAAATGAGATCACTAGAGCGAATTCAAGACAGATTTTCAGCTTCCTATCTGGTTACATCCCCACAACCTGGATCAAGGTTAGGGACACAACCAAATGCAGTGAATATTTTTATGTAAACTTTTACATGGATTATTTTTTTTTTTTTTGATGCGTGAATGTCTCAATAAATTATTCCCTCCAAAATTCAGTTACAAATTCTTATCCCTGTTCCAAATGTGAAGAGCAAAGTCATGGAGATTTGCCTTTCACTATCTAGTGACCTAGAAAACTATCTATTTCTGAGACGATTCACTGTATGGTTCACATTACAAACCCTAGTGATAAAAGAGCAAACCGAAATACCAAAAGGTGTCAATTTAAATAATAAAACAAACATTGTATTTTTGCCTTGGAAATATTAAGAGTCATAATACTTAAATCTTGCCTTCCATTTCCCCTAAAACAGAAAATACATTGTCTGACTGTGGTGAGCTGGCACGGCCATGGCATCCTCAGCCCCAGGGTGCCTTAGGTGCCACGCCAGCTCAGCCACACTCAGTGACCATGAGCGGGGGCTGGGAAGGATTGAGAAAAGACAGACAAGAGAATAAAGGCTGGGTCTGGGTGGGACGCTGCTCCCAGATGGTGAGACAGTGCCAATGCCCACCAGCCATGTCTTTATTTTATAGCAGATGCCAGGAGGCAAAGGAAGGGCGTGGTCAAGGTGTTTACAACATTCTCCTGGGTTTCCATCCTACTCAGTGACATGCAATTGATCAAGCTTTGTTTACTTGCAGCCTGTGTCACTTAGGCAGGTGGGGCCATGCATTCAGACCATAGGTTCAAGCTTATAATTACAGCTGTTGGCTCTCACTGTGCTGGGAGGACTCTGCCCTCCAAGCTGGACTTGCATGTGACCATGAGAGGACTGTGCCCTCTCCTCAGTCTGAGGCTTGAACCTGTCCAAACTCTGTACTGCTCCCCACACTGACTATGGAGTAGGAATGAGAGGGTCTGTCACTGATGGAAGTTGGGGGCAGAAATAGAATAGTGGGGACCAGCTACAATTATAAGACATCTTAATTGTGCTCTGTTCACCATGATGGTTTTGTTCTGATTAGAAAAAGCACCTTCTAACCTGGCTGATGGGTATGGCCTGGGACAGAGGAGCTAACAGAGGAATGCACTCCATCCTCCTTTCCCGAGAACTGCCTATCAGCATGGAACGATTTACAACCTCGTGGCTGAAACAATCTAGTCACAGAGGCATGCACCCTTTGCAGCCCCAGTCCTATTGCCTGTAAGCATTATACCTTGCCTGCTTTCCCATATAATTACCCATAATTCCTACCTTCCCACATAACCTTTACCCTTCTACCCAATAGAAGCAGCTGTCTGATGGGGAGATGTAGAGCAGATCTTTGTGGATGACCTGCTGTTCTCCATACTGCCAGCATTACTGAGATAAAAACTCACAATGATTTAACGCTATCTCTGCTTAACTTGCTAAAGTAGTGACAGGCAGCCATACTTCTTAGTTGGCCGGTTACATGCCATCATTAAAGACAACCAAATGAATGAACAGGTTACAGGTTTGAAAACACCTGTTTTCCTGAATTACACTGCAAGGAAACAAAACAAAGCAAAGGAAAGAAACAAACAAAAACCTCTTGTAAGTTATCTCACAAAAGTATGTCACAAGTCCTCACCTATCAGACTTTCCGGAGGGCGTGTTTCAAAAGTGAGGCCAGGCCCCAGCCCCAGCTACTAATTCAGCAGGCAGAGGCCATGGACAATTTGTATTTTTAACATTGCCAGGGGATACTTTGAATAACATGGCCTTCAGGAGTCTTGAATCTTTTATTTGAGAAATGATAATCCCGTCCAGCAATTTTAAGAGTTAGAATAAAATACGTTAGAAAAACTAATCTGCTGAGTCAGCTCAGGCTGCAGGCTTTAAAGAGCTCCTTCTTTTCATGGTCTATACGTGTTCCCATTTGCATAAAGATTCAGAGAGGGCAAGTTAATTGAAAAGATTGGTTTGTACATGGAAAGTCCACTTAATTAATTTTGGAACAGAGTAAGGGTATAATTCAATTTGTGGATATATAAATAAATATCAAAACAATGCTGGAATTGGAAGAAACTAGATATTTAAAACAAATGAATCGATATAGAAAAAAAATTACTATTAAATCATTTTGCTTAAAAAAAAAAGGTAATTTTTCCCTAAATAAAAAGAAGTGTCATTTATTTGCATTTCTTTTCTGTACCACAAATTTCCCATCCTCTTGTTTCATCAAGATCTTATGAAAGATATAGGCCTAGACCTTCCAAAGCCTAAGAAGGAAGCAAGTACAGAGCCCTGAAAACAACAGGCACATCCTTGCCTAGGAGATGAACTCTGACATTAAACTTGGTAGTGTGGTTACAGTGGACCCATTGGATAATGGCATGAGCATGAGGATTAAGGAAAGGCTTGATAGTTACCTTTAGAGAAGGAAAGTGGATAAAAGTAGGAAGAACTAAAGTTCTAGTATTTTACTGGTGATGAGTGGGTAGACTATCCAAGAAATGTATATTTTTTTACTTTACTATCCTGGAACATGAGATTGAATGAAAACTAAAAGTTTATATTCACTAGGCATCACAATCATAAATGTATGAAACAGAGGCTAGCTAGATAAAAATCTAAATATAATAAGAGAAAAGCTCAGGGTTTCCTCGACTGCTCATTATTAAAAAGACAATATAAAAGTAGTAGGGATCCAGGCGTGATTTCACATTCTCAACAATGAACTGGTGATCACCATCACATTAACAAAACTTGACACTATGAAAAAATAATCTAATCAGTAGCTTCCATATAAACTTTCTAAATATTGACACTTAACTATATTAAACAAGATACAGAACATATAATTTCTACTTAAAAATAATTTTAAAATGTGTACAGCTCAGCAATCATAATCTGATTTCACTTTTTACAAAAGTGACCACCCTAACTCTTACTATTCCACAACCCCTTAATCAATACAAACTTTGGAAAACACATTCATTGAATACTTTTTTTGAGAAAAGATGCATAGTCATTGATACAGGAAGAAAAATGTACTATACATAATGTATTAAAGGTCATTCCTCTAGCCTGATTCCTCTACAAAGAATCTCCCATTTCTTTATTCTTTTTTATTATGGCTTTGTACAGATATCAGACCTATAATTATGCTGATGTGTGAATCTGTAGCCACTTGAGTATCAATGTAATCCTTTCCCCAATTCTTGAATACATTTGATGAATGTGATACTTATATTTTTACCTACCTCTATAAAAGAACTTGTAAGGTGTGCTTTTAAAAATTATTCTTCTCGAGGTAAGGATATAATTACAAAATCCTATAACTTTCCAATTATTAACAACAGGCTGCAGAAGCACTAAAATAAATTGTGAAATCAAATATATGAGTGTGATATAAATGAAGAGCATTAGTAGGAGAAGAATAAGCTGTTCGCAGCATAGAAGTAGAAGGGGTAAATTATATATGACAGTTTAATATAATCAACACTTAAATCTTTTATGTCTTATTGGACCTTGTAGCGCTTCCACTTGAATAGAAGATGAAAATGAGGCAATAGGAGAACAAAGCGGCTCAAGTGCAGGAAACAGTCCTGGATACATGGTAAGACACTGAGGACGATAATGTCTTAAGAATCCTTAACTTGCATTTCGAACGACAAACCAAAACAATACAAGGAGCTGAGACCGGTTTGGCTCAGTGGATAGAGCGTCGGCCTGCAGACTGAGAGGTCCCAGGTTCGATTCCGGTCGGGGGCATGCACCTTGCTTGCAGGCACATGTCCAGTGTGGGGTGTGCAGGAGGCGGCTGATCGATGTCTCTCTCTCATCGATGTTTCTGACTTTCTATCCCTCTCCCTTCCTCTCTGTAAAAAAAATCAATAAAAATATATTAAAAAAAAAAAACAATACAAGGAGTTTAAAATGATTCCTTTGCTAGACATTTAACCATAAATTTTCTCACATCAGGAAATTGTTGGCTGATTCACCTGAAATTTGGTTATGCAGATAAACATAAATATCTATGTAGGCAAGACATGTACAAGTTGATGGGATTCAGTGCAGGCTGCACCAAAATGTGCCACGCTGGCATATTGATTGTTTTGAATGAAGGTTACTTGAGAAATAGCCAGTGTAAGGATGCTGTCCTGGAAGGTAAAGAGACATTCTTATCACCAGACACAGGCAGCGCCAGGCCAAGAAGGCTGTACAAATGAACTCTATTACTTTACTAATTTACCACCTCAAGCCCAATTTTTTTTTGTCTTATTGACTTGTCTAAAAGGTGCCTGTTTGGATTACTTCTTTGTCTCTCATAAATGTAGTAAACATTTAAGCCCTCCATCACAAACTAGGGACAAGAGAAATAAGACATCTCCTGGTGCCAACTTGACTGCACTGTGAAAAAAAAATTATTTAGAAAATAGACGCTTTATTTCCGAGGAGCACTTTTTTTTTGCACACACACAATTTTGCATTCCATGACACCCAATAAAAAATAAAAAATAAAAATTCTAGGCTAACTGTGTTAAGGTCACGCAGTACAACATTTCTGTTTACAAAATTCTTTAAACGTAAGTGGCACCTCAAGAAAAAAAAAGTGAAAAGAGGGAGAAAGAGAAAAAAATTGATTCCATTTTTGCTCCAGAAGATGACAGGTCTAGGCAGACAGAGGTTGACTGTGGAAGTTAGATAACGTGTTCTTGTGCCAGGAGTTCCCAGATGAGTCAACATGTCCAAGAACCACTGACAGGATGTCTACAAATAAATACAGAAATGACCGGGAAAATGACAACTCTCCCATTAAGGAGTCAGCTGGGCAATCAAGAGGCATCTTGCAATGAAACTGCTCACAAGTCATTGGAAGAGTCAAAT
>PVJN01011347.1:0-54392 GCA_004026805.1 Lasiurus borealis
CAAACTCTGACTCACAAGCAGAATAATTTATTGGTGAGAGTTCTAACAGTAATTTTTTTCTTCCCACCGGGTGCTGTTTTCATGTAATGAAAATGAAATAAAAAAATAAATTAAATAAACAAGAAAAGCAGTAAGCAGTGTTCAAAGTTCCACCTTACTTTTCAGATTTACTCATTTATTTAAAAATCAATTGACTATGCGCAAGACACTATATTGACTATGTGAATAGTAGACAAAATATCTAAAGTTTACCCTCATAAAACTTAACTATTGATTATTATAAAAGAAAATTAAACTAAAAACAAACACATGAGGGTCAAGATAAATGCAAGGATGGTATTACTTTCAATTTCCAGCCTCCCAATATCTGGACTCTACTTTTGCATCAAAATCACTCTTTTTATGTTCTTCTTTGCATTCCTTCCATTTTTCTGATGGGCCTTAAAAAAAGGTGCTGCCAAATTATGTGTTATTTTTTCCTCTCACTACTAAATTGTCTCTATCAGTATACACAAGTGGTCTTAATCCATATCCCCCTCTGTTGTATCTTTCCCCTTTCTTTCAAAGAAAATCTAA
This sequence comes from Lasiurus borealis, assembly GCA_004026805.1. Taxonomy (NCBI): domain Eukaryota; kingdom Metazoa; phylum Chordata; class Mammalia; order Chiroptera; family Vespertilionidae; genus Lasiurus; species Lasiurus borealis. The sequence goes on from PVJN01011347.1 coordinate 577, forward strand.
TAGAAGAATTGTCTGCAGAAATAAATCTAAGCAGGCTCACATCATTATCACTCCTTACTCCAATCAAATTATCTTTCATTTCTATAATCCCACTGTGTTCTCTTTTTAATTTTGTCATTGTCTGCCACATTCTTCCTAATGCCTGTGACCACTTGGTAGCATTCAAATATGTGAGCACTGGTTAATGTCCTCTGGGACCTTGTTCCTATCTTATGCTCCAATTCCATCTACTATCACCTTTTGCTTAACTTCTATGATCCAACAGCCATAGCCTCTTTCATATTCTTCAACATCCCATCTTAGGACCTTTGCTTAGGCAGTTTCTTTTATGTAGACTTCTCATTCTTCTAAAATTTACATAGCAGACTCATTTTTGTTTTTCATATTAAAATAAAAGGTCACCTCATTTAGATCTTTTCTAACTGCTTAAAAGAAAATAGTCATGCAGACAATTTCTATCAATCATTTTTAATTTCAATTTTTTCATACATTGCATAATTTTTAAAGGTTAACTTTATTTATATATTATCTACACCCAAGAGTAGAATGTAAACTTCATGGAAATAAAGAGCCTTGCATGTTTTATTAACTGCTATTATCAGTACTAAAACCATAAGACAGATAATCAATGATTAATTTACATGGTTTAAAATAGAAAATAAATAAATAAATAAATAAATAAATAAATAAATAAATAAATAAAACAGTAAATTAATAAATGAACAGAACAAATAAGAGATGTACCTAACTCAGACTGAGGGATCAGCAAAAGGTTTCCTTCAATAGATGATGCTTGAAGTGAGCAGTGAGAGTTAGCAAATGTTTGTCAATAAAGAAGAGGGTGGATGGACTTTCCAGTTTATGAACATCCATGTTGAAAGAAAACCAGAACATAGTACAGATGAGATAAATATGATTTGCTATTCCTTACTATGTTACGTAAGTTTGATACATTTATTCATTGTATCTCTGTACATTAGTATTCTCATTTATAAGTTGAAAAAATAATGACCAATTCCAGCATGTAATAATAACAAGAGTTTTACCAAAAGGTTGGTGAAGCTTGGGTGGCTCAACAAGGGTTAGTCACATATGTAGTTTACCTGTTGGAATGGCTAAAAAGCACTTCCCCCAAACCTGAATAGTGTAATAGTTTGCTGCCAGACAGCTCAGACCATCTTAAATCTGCATTTTATTGCCTCCTGCTGGCCAAACACCTGAACAGCTGTAGGCTATGCCCCAATCTGACAATATCTTTTGATACTCTATCCTTTGAAGTGTATTATTTCTACCTTGCCTTGGGACAAATTGTGTTAACAAAAGCAGAAGAAGTGTCTTCATTTCCTTTAGCTGAAGATCCTCTAAGCCCCAATGCCTTTCAAAATTATCTTTCCTCTCCAGACTCTTTAATCATCTATGCACATAATGCTGAACCCTTTGTAAGGCTGGAAAAAGAACCCTAGCAATGTATCCTAACATTATTTTGTAGAATTCGATGTTAAGAATAAACTTATTATATTAATACAGTTTAGTACATACTAATTACCATATTGCAGGTGCACAATGTTCCCACTCTCTCTCAATGTTTTTTAGTAATATATTAGTGTTCTATGCTAAGTAACAAATTACCACACATTTAGCATCTGAAGACATCACACATCTATTATCTCATATGTTGAGTAGGTCAGGAATCTGGACAAGGCCTAAATGGATCCTCTGCAAGGTTGGAACAAAAATGTTGGCAAGGGCTTCATACTCATTAGAGACTCAACTGGCAATGCATCTACTTCCAATCTCACTGAGGTGGGTGACTATTAATTTTCCTGTGGCTATATAATTGAAGGGTCTGGCTTCTTGTTGACCATCAGGCCTTTCTCAGTTTCTAGAGACTATCATATTTTTTTTTTTTTGCCATGTACAGGTCCTGTTACAGCTTTGCCTCTTCAGAGACAGAGAGAGACAAAGAGGGTGAGCCTCCCAAGATAAGATATTACATAATGTAATACTAGGATTTATATTCCATCACCTTGGCCAAGTTTGGTTGATTAGAAGCAGTCCACAGATCCCACCCACAATAAAACAGAAGCAATTATACAAAAATGTAAACACCAGGAGGAGAGGATTGTGGGGGCTCCCTTAAAATCTGTCCACAATTCTAGTAAACCATGAAAATAGCAATCCCAGATCTTCAAACTAAACTATGAGTAACTCCCACTTTTTATGCTTCTTCCTCCTTAGAAAACAAAATCTAAACCATAAAGTTTTCCCAATTTTCAAATAGTTTAAGCTTCTGCCAAAAGTATTGTTTCCCAAGTTGTTTTGAGGGACCCTTGGTACAAATCCTTTAACCAGAACTACAACCTATTAGATAAATGCTGCTTTTTCCCATTACACTGACCTTCTTCAACTCATAGCTGATACTTTTAAGTTAAAGGGTTATAATATGCCCTTCATGTTTTTTGTTTATGTTATTTTTTAAGTGAAATTACTACCACTGCTCCAATATTTTAAGCTTTGTATTTGGTGAAAAATTTCATTCACTTGATGTTTTTCATTCTATAGTTTACCAATGCACTCTAATTGGCCAGGGTTTTTCACTTTAAAAATTATCCTGCTCTTTATAAGATGTGTATAATAAGAGTTGGCAATTAACTGGTTTGAATCTCCTTTAGCCTGTCACACACAAAGCACGAGTCTTGGGATTTAGTGACTAATTTGTCAGTGACAAGTTCCTCATTTTTACATGACCCTTCACCAACCACATTGGAGGATCATTTCCTCTGCTTCATTACATGTAAATTTTTCTCTACCCAGCTCTATTTCCTTCCATCTTTCTATAAAGAATCTCTCTAGTTCTCAAGGAAGGTTTACTTACTTTTATTTTTTATTTCTTTTCATTTGTTTACAAGTGACACTAGATGGTATTTTAGAAAATAAGCATATCAAAGTCAGAAAGAAGAAAAGGAACCTATAAGGTTTTCTATCAAATCTGCTTTATTTAATAAGTAGACATTGGTGTGAAGAGAAATAGTGGCCTTGGGAAAGTTGTAGGTCACACATGTACTAATAAGGTCTATAGAAAGTGGAATACATAACCATAAAATCATCGTTGCTATTTCATAAAACAATACCCTTGATCTTTTCTGAATATTACCAATCAATCTCCTTTTTTAAAGGTAATTTTTTATTCATAAACTGTTAAAAAATAAATCAGTTAGTCCATTGTCAAAAAAGACAAAGGAAAAGCAGAATGGCAGATTAAGGGGAAAAAATAACATGGAAAAGCTAGAAGAAAATATGTTTACCCCTTCATTTGGAATTAGTTGAGTCTCATTTAATATAAATGGATGGATTACTTGACCTTAAGGTGTTTTAAGCTTTTTTGTCTTATGACTCCATTTGTATAAATAGAAGCTTTGAAGGAAAAAAAAATGCATTAGAAAGTTAGGAAGAAAGACTACCTGAAATGACTTGTAGTTGTATTCTTGAAATTTTTCTTTTGTAAAATTATATATATATATTGCATTTAACAAATTTTTTCAATCTTTAAACTTTTAGAATATAGGACCTACATAGTAATTTAAAAACTTCAGATTCTCTGAGAACTTGCATTAATTCCTTCCAGGAGTGATGTAACCACTGACTCTTTGGTAACAATAGCTTTATCACTTTATTTAGGACTAAGTTATTAGAATTATTTTTCTTTATAATATATTCAGTTGGCAGTTCACAGGATTATGGAATTAATCAGTTAATATTTACTGACTGTTCTTAGATGTAAGGCAATATATGTGGAGATTGTGGGTAAGTAAAGATAAGAAATTGGTTCAAAGAATAGAGACACTAATGAAATTTGAATTAGACAAAATTTAATTTGCAGTACCTACTGTCATCAGAAATGAATGGTGACAGATGCAGGTCTGCCCCAGCACATCTGAAATGTATGGGATCTTGATTTCATTCAGGAAAGATCTCAGGTTTCCAGTCCAGATGACTACATTAATTAAAACGGAACAGTGAAACAAAGGAAGGCTTAAGCTAGAAGAGGCAAGATTATAGCAGCAGGAATGAGCCTTCACACAAATTAAGCATTAAGGTCCCAGGACAATGTCATTCTGTCAAATAATCTTAAGAACAGCACCTCAGGTCTGTTGACCACCAGACAGAGTCTTGGTCAAACTATCAATAACATCTCAGTGTGTTTTAGCTCCAGTGTATAAAAGCAGCAAGGCCAGGAGGAGTGACCCCATGAGTGCCATCAGCACCAGCTTCAATGACTAATAAACTCGCTACCCTGAGGCTGAGCAGTAAGTGGAGACCATGACCCTGAATGGACACACCTAAAGAGCTAATGATATTCTATTGAGATCCTCCGCTGAGACCTCCAGATAAAAACTGTCAAGACAAAGAACTCATCATGCTTGGAGCATACCCAAGCCTTTCTTCCTCTTTGTTCCCCAAGCATTTTTTCTTAGCCTTTCTTACTCCTTAGTTCCCCTTTCTTTTGCTTCTGTAATTTGTTTCCTGACTCCACACAGCCCAGATGGCTAACTTTTCCTATGGCTCACTTCTAATCCTATGAATTTCTAAATTAACTTTCACTTCTATTTGAGTTCCTTGGATCAGAATGATTTTCTTAGTCAAACTCAAGGTCTAACATCTGGTGCAGTTCACTATTAACAAACAGATTTAATGTATCCTTGTTTTACTCTTTCTCCATTGATTCTAAATGCATAAAATGAGCTGCAATACTATCATTCTCTGGAGCATTTTCTCAATCTATTTGAGAACTTCCTTCTGAGCCTCCTTGAATCTTGGCTCAATTAATTTCCTATAAAGCTTTCTATATGTTTGGACTTCTTCCATCAGCAATATGAAAACTGAGATTCATAATGAAACCAAAATATGGGTTTTGCGTCTGAGTTTGTTGTCTCATGAAATTTCATGAAGAATGAAATTGTAGACAAAGATGTTTATCAGAACCAAAGTTAATGAGAGAAGGCATTCCTGGAAAAGTGCAGCTGGAGTTCCAGGATCAGGACAGTGTCCAGAGTTTCCTTTCCATGTAACTGTCAGGTGTTAAAGTTTATTAGTCCTGTGCTGAGGAAAGAGAGAGCGAGAATGATGAGGAAAATAAGACATTTTTTTGAGGAAGATCAGTACCTGACTCTGTACTTAGTGAATTAGTATCTCTAATGCACATTCCTGTTAACCTATAGTCTAGTCACTGCTCCTTCTCTAATTATCTGGTCTTTCAAGACCTGTTTAGCTAAATACTCCTATTTTATAGAGTTATCAGCACTGGCACCAGACCAAAGAGTATAAAGAGAAAGCTTCCTCCATATTGGTTGGCTCAGGATTTGGAAACAGGCTCTCTTGAGTTACAGTACTGATATATTTTGAAATAAATTATTTTTTTCCCATATCTCTGAGTACTCCTGTGTGTGTATTTTCCAGTCATCTGGTGAATTCTGTAACAAGAGGAAGTATGTATATTTAATTTAGGGAGTGGATACAGCCTTGCCAGCTCCTGATTGGTATTTTCAAAGAATTCTGTTGTAGCAACATCCTTGAATTGGTTTAGACATTTTGACTTGTGATTGGTTACCTGCAATATGCTTGTCTTAGCAACAATGCATACATTTCAAGTTTATCTCTTACACATGCCCTTCTTTCCTTGCCCAGCTGGGTTGCCCTAGTAACTCCTTCTAGCTAGATTCCCTGCTACTATTTCCTGCTCCCAAGGGACCTATTTCTATCTACCTAGCTTCCTTCTGTCTCCTCAAAACCAGGTTACTAACATGCTTGAGACATATAGGTAAAGGATATAAAAAAAGTTGGGTTGAAAACACTGGTCATCTCATTTTTTTCACAAGTAATTTTCTCACATCATGTTGAAAAATTGGTGGCTTTGATAAGGTCATAGGCCAAAGTTTCTGAATCAAATTTCAATTATTTAGATTCCTTTTGATTTCAGCACCTTTTTTTAGTGCCTTGTACTTCTGTTTTACACATGCCTGGGATAAAAATTTTCCTATTTCTAAGTTCTTCTGTGTAGTCTAATAATCAAACTGACATGGGAAGGATTAGGAAAAGAAAATAAAGTTTACAATAAGCATATGCAAAGAAGAGACCAAGGAAAATTGAGTAACTCACCAAAATGTCATAAGACATCATCTTAAAAACCACCTTTAGTCAAGGACAAAAGAAAATGTTGAGAGTGGTGTGTCAGTTATAGAAGGTTACCAGGAAAAGCAAAGTAAACAAGAGTAAGATTGCTATGCTGATTTAAGTTCTTGCCTTCCCCATTGATTAAGTTTTTTAGAGATTTAGATAATGTCCTCTTACTTAAACATTCAGAGAGACACGCTTACACCTGTAGATTTCCTTTATAAATGTAAAATATTCCTTACAAAGAATATCTTCTATTTGTTTTTCCAAAATATACTATTTCTTGAAAATTACCATCTAAAAATAATCCTTATTCCAATTAGGGATATTTTTTACAAAATTTACTTTCCTACCTAGAATAGTATGAAAATTTTTTGCTAAGTGTTTAGAATTTTTTGACTCTTAACAGTCTGACCCATTGGCTAAAATGCTCTATAGAGTTCTCACATATGTAGAAAATATCTTCATGACTTACAAGAGTCTAATACTATAAAATTATTATTTTAAGAGATGCCTTTTTTGCCAACAGTGAGTATAGCTAGAAATGAAGGAACTGATATGCAATGTATTCTTCAAAGGCAAAGCACATGAAACAGGAGATTCTTACATTGTGTTAGAGAAACAGTTCAGATCTAGCAGTATTCATTAGAATGTCAGGAGTTTTAAAGTAGCCTGTGCAGAAAACACAGGTGTCACAGAGTATCCTACTTTGGAAGAAAAATGATCATTTACCATTTAGTAAAATTTCCATTTCTGGAAACTCATTTTCTGTAATGTCCTTTGAACAGTGTACCAGAGAAGTCCTATGGAGCCATTGGAATTGATGAAAAGAAAGCTGTACTATTCCACTCTAAGCTTTTTAAAAGAATTTGCATTTTCAAATTTTCTCCCATTGCATTGCCTATAGCAATTCACCAAGAGGATGGTAGCTAATATTTATCACACTTTAGTTGCTTTATATTTGCTGGAAAATCTAATCAGATCTCCTTTTGCACTATATTAAAAACAAAAACAAAAACAAAAATGTGTCTTGTTTCATTAAAATGGGACCATAAATAACTCAATGTTATTTCAAATACTTTGACCTTTTAATGTTTATGTTTGATGTTCTCAAGGTTTACTTCTGATGTGATTTTAGTTTCCAGTTTTGATCCTTTAACATTTCACTCTTCTACACCTCAAATTATTCTTGTTTATTTTATATAAAAATGTATTTGCTCACAGAGATCTACTTTTTACAAATATATATATATATTACTGATTTTTTACAGAGAGGAAGAGAGAGAGATAGAGTTAGAAACATCCATTAGCTGCATCCTGCACACCTCCCACTGAGAATGTGCCCGCAACCACAGTACATGCCCTTGACTGGAATCAAACTTGGGCCCCTTCAGTCACAGGCCGACACTCCATCTGTTACAGAGAACCAGGATAATCAAATAATGCTCGGAGAGTTTGGAGTTACATTTATTATGCATGGGTCCAGAAGAAAATGTTTCTCAAATTCTGGGCCCCAACATGAAGAAATTTCCCCTATTTATATGTATTTACTTCCTTTGTCTCCCAAACATGGGATGTTTCCTGCCGCTTTGCAAGTTCTTAAAGGGCCCCTTTGTGCTGATGCCTTGAGACTTGAACCAAAGACCTGGCCTGGTGCCAGCACTGATAATTTTGTCCAGGGAAGGTTTAGTGGTCTCTCTGAAGTGAGAATAGTCTCATTTTTCTTATTATTTAACCAATCAAACATTTATAGAAGCCAAATAGCAAGGTTAAAATTTCAAACAGCATTTTTTGTATAAGATGATGCTTCATATCCACTGAGCCAAACCAGTTTCAGTGGGATCTACTCTTAAATGACAGGATTTTAGCTTAATTACTTTAAGTTAGTCAGTGCTACTGACATTTAGAGCTGGGAAATTATTTGTTATAGAAAGCTGTTATATGGATTTGTTTAACAGCATCCTTGGCCTATATTAACTAGATCATTGTAGCGCACCCCCACACTCCCAATTGTGACAACCAGAAATATCTATAAACATTGCCAAATGTCTCTTTCTTAAAAAAGTGGCTCTCAATCGAGGGCAATTTGTCCTACAGGGAACATTTCTAACTCATGGAGGAATGGGTGATACTAGTTAGCATCTAGTGTAGAGTGGTTAGGAATGCTGCTAAACATCACACAATGCACAAAGAATAATACAACAAAGAATAATTCTAACCAATATGTCAATAGCCACGAGGTTGAGAAATTCAGTTACTAAATCTGTTGTAGGTCTTCATAATTTTGAAATTCTGTCCTCAGCTTTCTATGTCAATCTGTATCTATGAAATTCAGTTACACAATCACATCATGTTCTACAAATGATGCTATTCCATCAAGTTCTATAGTTTCAGTCAAACACTTTTGTATTTATGATTAAATTCAGACATGTGTAAACTTTTACATTTAATTGCTTCTATACTTAGCATTGTTGTATCTGCAACAGAGTCAGGGATATTCCCTCTCACCTTACATTGCTTCAAACTACACATGGTTTTCTTTTGTCCTCAGCAAAACAGGAATTTTAGGGGAATGTAGGCAGTTTAGGGAATTTTTAGAATTGGACTTTATGGGTAAAAACATAGGGCCACATACTGTGGAAAGGTACATTTTATAACGCAAGGAAGCCAGGTGCAGTTGTATTTACAGAAGATAAGAAAGCAGCAACAGGTATATTTCCATAAGACAAGGGAACTGGAAGTAGCCAAAAAGGGTCCATATTTACAAAATAAAGAAGAAAACACAAAAGGAATAGGAGGACAGTGAATGAGGAGGGCCTCAGAATTCACTATAGTAATCAATTGGAAAGAGAATATTGACCAATCAAAGGGGATATCAGGCCACAGGAACTAAGGTCTTTACAAACCCTGGAAACAGGAAGTAGGTGGGACTCTCTCCCCTTCCTAAGTGGGAGTCTGTGCTGTGAAAATGTTTCCTTTCCCCATGTGGGAGTATGTGCTTATTCTTCAATACATTTCCACCTTTGCTATACCACCTTCTGTCCATGGATTCATTCTTTGACTCCAGAGGACAAAGAATCCAGCTTCCAGTCCAAAAATTCCATATCATCGGTACAGACATTTAAATAGATTTTCACAAATTTGCAGAGCAAAATGGAATATTATAGGGTCATTCCTCTAAGCTTCTATACACCATAGAAGCTATCCTTCATGAATTTCTCTAGGAAGTGTAAATTTTGGAATGTTGTTCCATAACAGATTCTCTCCCAGCAAACCTTGCAATATCTGATACAGGACAGCAAAACAGCACACATTTTTTAAAGATATTTAATTAGCTGAGAAGCACCATTTTTCATCCAAAGTAGATACTAACTGTGCCTGTACAGAAAGACATAGCCATTTTCTGGTCCATCAGAGCCTTTGTAATGTTGAATCCTCCCTCACTTATGGAACCTTAGGTGGGTGCTGATTTTGACTCAGATTTAACAATGCCCTTATTTTTAGTATCTTAATAACTAAACTCACCTTGGGCTTCTCTAACCTGGTACTGGGCAATTTTTTATCAGTGTATACTCCCTCTTTCTTTACTGCCCACCCAAGATATAATGGATCTTGCAAATAAGTTGAAAATGTCCTACATTATAAAACAGGAATTTTAGGGGGACATATAGGCAAGCTTAGGGATTTTTTTTTTAGAATTGGGGTCCATGGAGAAGCTTTGGGCTACAGAATGAGGGAAGGTACATTTCCATGACACAAGGAATCCAGATACAGTCACATCTCTATTAGACAAAAGCCAGGTGCAGTCACATCTCCATAGGACAAGAATTGGAAGTAGTCAGGAAAGATCTATATACAAAATAAAGAGAAGAAAGCCATTCATTCAAATGGAAGAAAAAGAAGCCAAGAGGAAAGGAGAATGGTGAACCTCACATGTCAAAGGGGAATAATGACCATTCAGAGGGGTTATTGGGGCAGCGGGATCTGCAGTCTTTATAAACTATGGGGAAAGGAATTCATCGGGACCCTTCTTCCCTCCCCCATCCCCCACCAACCCTGCCTACTTGGGAGTCCATTCTTTGGGACTCTTTCCTCTCCTTACATGGGAGTCTGTCCTTGTTCTTCAGTAAATATCCATCTTTGCTATATCACTTTCTGTCCATGGATTCGTTCTTTAATTCTAGCAGACAAAGTATCCGAGGTCCAGTCCAAAAATTCGGTATCAGATGGTGCATTGGACAGGAAATTTTCTGTAATTTAGTCAACTCTCTTCACCTCGAATGGTGAGTAACCACAAATTCTGTCTCTTTTTTGTCTCTTGTATGATTTTGGAGACAAAAGGCTGCCTGTGAGTCACTTAAACTTGGCTGCCATCTAAAAAGTGGGCATCTCTCTCTTTCTCTCTCACTTTCACTGCTCCTTTCTGAATGTATTTTTCAGGCCCCAAACCAAAGCGAATATGGGTCAGTCAAGTAAATGCCACTAGGGCGACTGAGGCTAGAAAAGTCTCCCATGGAAAGATAAACTGGTGCTGGGTCGGATTAGCTCATTAGGCTTCCACAAGTCCCAAGACAAAGCCCAGCCATTAACTAAATGAGTGCTTGGGTCTCTGTCCAACTCCGAAGATCAAAGAGGCATTTCCTCCCCCTGGTTCCAGAATCTCAAATGTCCTTATGTGAGTACAGGACCCCGCAGGAGTGTCTAGGTTTGTTGAACCTTAAAAGATGTGCAGGGGCCTTGCAGAATCAACACATGTAACTAAATTCTAACCCATCCAGGGGATGCATACAAGGGTTGGTCATCTAGCAACCCGGGTCCTCAGAGAAACTGAAACACGGTTCCAATGACAGCACATTTCTGACCCACTACATATGTCCACTCCCCTGGCCCAGATCCCAAGCAGGTTTTAATTGGAGAATCATCAGCCTTTTCTTTTGCTTTCTTTATCAGTCATGTCAATAGTATCCAGCCAAGACTGCTGTCTCTGTGGTCCAGGATCCACTAAGCTTAAAATCCTTAACCCCCATTTGTGTAGGCCTTAATGGTAAAGGTCTTGGGGAAAGACTTCTAGGCAAGAGTTAAGAAAGGACGAGCCAACTAACTTTTTTCCATCCCTACAGAAGTTTTAGCCTTTCAGAGAATTCAGCATTAGAGCCAGACATAGCTGTGAAGTTAGTAACTCACCTTTTACCTTCATTGTGATTCTGTAAAATGGTCACACACTCTCAGGGGCATTCTTATAAGTCTCATTTTCGTAAGGTTTTTATTCCCCAGTCCATTTGAAATTTATAAAGGTGAGCCAATTCTCATAAATTAAGGAATGCTTCTGGGACTTTTCTGCACCCTTGTAGAGGAAAAGTTAGTTCAAGGGGAGGTGCTCCACCTGACTTCAGGTGGTCCTTGGCCTGAGACCATCTTTTTATGGATACTGTAGAATAACCCTGAGATGGTTTTTCTTTGGAAAATGGCGAAGATGACACAAGGAGAATGCAAGACAATTGAGTGAGGCACATGTCCAAAATGGTCCATTGGAAAATACTGAGGTTCTGGGGAGGGCCAGTCCCAAATCCAGGACCAGAGACATTGTTTTTAATTGGGTGCCTTGTGAAGTGTCTATGGATTGTGTGCACTTGTAAATATTGTGTATGAGAGTGTTTCAGGTTGATGTATGATTCAGTCTGTTTAAAGATAGGGAAAGTCCTAATTTTTTGGGACTCAGAGAAACACGGGGCCAGGTTTGAATCTTGAGAGTCTCTTTATCTGTGATAGTACCTAGGTTACTGATTGCTCTTCGCCATCTTAGGAAGATAGAAAGCACTCTGTCTCTGTTTTGTGTAGGCTTTGTGTGTCACTCAGAACCAAAGGTTGCTCTGCTAGGTTAAGATTTTTAAGACTCTAAGGCTAATTTTAAAGTGTAAATTTGTGAAGGTTGCATATATGTTAACTCAGGGAAGATTACATGAAGACCATTAGCTAAAGTTGTATGGTTGTCTTCCCCATCTGCAGTGAAGCAGGAAAGGAAAAGAGACCTTTTACTCAGACAGGTCTCTTCTAGTTCCAAAGGTGCTGGCAGGGTGGGGAAATTGGCAAAGCCCCGCCCAGCAACACCTCCATCTGACAGCCTTTAGTAGTAATGGGTACTGGGTGGTCCACACCTGCCTGTGATGTCACAAACCCACACAAGCCACACTGAAGCAAGAACCAAGGTTATCTATAAAGTAACCACAGCATTGCGGCTTCTGTGCCCTTGGGGGCAAAGCGGCAACAGAATGGGTGGGTAATAGGTTTGTTCTCTCAGCAGTTTCTCTGACATTCAAAGTATATCATATTGCCAGATTGATAATAATTAATTCTGTGGTCAAGACCAAATCCTTAATGTTAAAAAAACTGGTTCGAGTTTTAATAATCTTTAATAAAATTAGGTATGTTTGATGACTTTTCCTAATGTAATATTTCAAGAATTTTAACTGAAGGGTATTTGTTATTGTCTCAGGAGGCCCGAGATGATACAAAAATTTATTCTTTCTCCCTAAAAAGAAATATCTTTGAACTAAATTAGACCAATGCAATGTACTCGAACTTGCATTAAGAAATTCTGCCAAGTAAAGATTAATAGCAATGTTCTATTAAATGCACATATACTTTGAATGTCATAAAGGTTTTAGAAAAAAACTTATGTAGAACCAAGTTCAAATATGGAACTTTCAGTCAGGGAAAAAGGGAAAGCATGACAATTCTCTGAGTCTGACAAGTGACATTCAGGGATTTTATGTTTCTCTTATTAGGATTTATAAATTGTTTCCAGTGCTTTAATGTGCCGTCTGCAATAAGCCATTTGCCACATGTTACATACAAATTGTTTGTTGTACTAGAAAGTTGTCTCAGCAAAAGTTTTATTAAATGCATTTTAAACAAATCTAGAACTAGGCCACTTTTGAAATTGGTCATTGGACAGCCATTGTCTTACTTTGGTGCATTTAAGTCTTTAGAAAAATTCATGGAAAGGACTCTAACTTACTCCAAATTGCAGTCTTCTAAGCAGGTCATGTTTGAATTAAAAGGTGTTTTGTAGAACTTCAGGAAGTCACGACATCCCTTTCTTAGCATATTTTAATAAAAAAAGCTTGAAGTTTAATAAAAAATTTCTCCCACCAATATTCACCATTAATGAAAATCTGGAAGGTATAATTTTCTGCAAAGTCAACTAGCATGTCCCTCTCCCAAGTTGGTTGCCCAGTTTAAAAGAAGGTGACATTTTTAAGATTTGAAAATAAGCAGCAAAAACTAAGAGTCAGTAGAAACGAAGAATTAAGCCAGTGAGAAGGAAGCTTAAAATATAAAACCAGACAGAGGATAGTCTAAATGATGGGGGGTCTACAAGGGGTGGGGGCCAGAGTTGTTGGTGCTTTACCCGGATCACTGGATATTGGCCAAGCCAGCGTTCTGGCTACTGTATGAACTCTCTTAAGTCTTCATTCTAGAGTAGACCCCTCAGAAATTCAGGTTAGCAGATACTCCAACCTATCCAGTTCAGTGAATATTTCAAACATTACAGTTGTTCAGGTCCTTTTAAATCACAAAGAACTTGGCCTCTGCGTGAGCTCAGGTCATCACCTCAGTGATCAGTATGGCTAGTCTACACAGCAACCTTGCTTATGGTCGTATTTATAAAGGAACCCTTCACTCCTATTTTGAGAGTGGGGCCTCCTAGCAGCCTTGGCCAGGTGGAGGACACCTCAATGGCAAGAACAGATGTCTTTCTAAGCACAAGGATACCAGGCAGACCCTGGCGTGAGCTTGGGTCATCACCACGGTGGTCAGTGCTATTAGTCCAGGCAACCTGTCTGTGACCACATATTGAAAGGGTGGGTCCTTGTGCACATCTTTTTCCTGAACCCTTTTCAAAGGACCTGGAATGTTTACTCAGGCCCTCTTTCTGTGCACTTCGTTTTTTCCTAAGCTTTTTTTTTTTCCCAAAAAGGCCCTTTTCTTTCTAAAGCATAATGATACAGGATCTAGAATGTTCACTCAGGCCCTTTTAAACATTCTTGTGCACATCTTTTGTTTTTCCTTTTCTTTCATATGAGAAGCATGTTTTCTACATTGCAAAAAGACAGTCCATTAGGGTGTATCCTCAAGAATTGGGATAAGTTTGACCCACAGATCTTAAGAAGAAAGTGCCTGATATTTTTCTGCACTCAGGTTTGGCTACAATACCAACGAGTAAATGGGGATAGCTGGCCCTCAGAGGGAAGCCTCAGGTATAACATTATCCTACAATTAGATCTTTTCTGTAAGGAAAATAGGAAATGGTCAGAAGTCCCATATGTCCAAACTTTCTTTACCCTAAGGAACAGGCCAGACAAATATAAACAATGTAAAGTAAATGCCTGGCTCCTGGCAGTAACAACCCAAAGTCCACTGAGGTATAAGGCAGAGGCTCCGCCCCCACTCAGAGCTGAGCCAACCTTAGCTTGCCCCAAGACAGATGAAGAATCTGAAGAATCTGGCCATACTTCAGTCCAGCTCCCCTTCTTACCCGGGGCATGAGACAAATTAAAAGTGATCTAGGAAAGTTCTCAGAAGACCCTGACAAATATATTGAGATCTTCCGAACCTCACTGAAGTATTTGATCTCTCATATACTCATATTAAACCTGACTCTCTCAGCCATTGAACAGCAAAACATACTAGAGAAAGCAAGAGAATTTGGGAATGACCATTTTATTTATCTGGGGGAATAGAGAACTCAGGAAAGAAACAGGGATTTCTTAATAGGATAAGAGGGAGTTCCCCCCTGTAGACACTCAATGGAATCCTGAAACTGAAAAGTAGAAAATAAAGCACTGCCAGTTTTGTATTATAGAAGGCCTCAGATATAGTAAAGTAAAGCCTGTCAAATACTCTAAATTAGCCACCATTAATCAAGGCGCTGACGAAAACCCCTCGGCTTTTCTGGAAAGGCTTATGGAGTCATTGGCCAAGCATACTAACATTACCCCAGATTCAGAATTGGAACAACTAATCTTAAAGAACAAATTTGTCACCCAGGCTGTCCCAGACATCAGGAGAAAATTGCAGAAATTGGCTCCTAGCCCGAGAATATTTTAGAGAATCTCCTGAAGATTGCCACCTCTGTGTTCTATAATAGAGACCAGGAGGAGGAAAAGAGGAGAGACAAGAGAGACCAGGCTAAGGCAACAGAAATAGAGAAAATCATAGTAGTCACACTTTAGGAAAACAGAAGCCCCCAGTCAGAGCCTGGAGGCAGATGGACAGTCACCTGCTACAACTGTGGTCAGGTTGGACATATGTGCCAGAGTTGCCCCAAGGCATGTGGTAGACCCCGAAACCCTGCCCTGTCTGACAGGGAAACCACTGAAAGTCGGACTGCCCCCAGGGACAAAGCCCCTTGGGTCGGGGCTGGCAACCCAGCTGGCCCAGTAAGACTGACGGGCCCAGGATCTCCCAACCTGGCTCCTCTCAGGACTGTCATTATTTCCACTCAGGAGCCCTTGGTAAGCCTGACAGTGAGGAGGAAAGGAAATTAAATTCCTGCTCGATGCCAGAGCCACATTCTCTGCTCTCCTCCCAAACCCTGGTAAAATCATTCTCAGAGATTGTAGCCATTACAGGTATGTCTGGGAAGCCAAGAAAGAGGTCTTTTTTTTCCCCCTTAGCATTTAGGGTGTAGATGACCCTGCAAAAAGCTACACATTCACATTAGAAACACTGTCCCCTAAACCCTGAGGCTCTAGAAGGACCCAATATTCAAGTCCAAGGTTTATTGAAACCTTGACATAGTCCTTACAATGCCTCATCTTAGGGTTACAAGAGGTTAATAGAGGGGAGAACTAGTTCAGAATCAAAGCTATTAGCTAACATGGTCAATACTGCCCCAGAGCTTTCAGGAATAGCCCTCATTTATTTAGGCAGGCCTTTAAACAGCTCAAAAGGATCTATTTTCAGCCTCATCTTTAAGTCTCCCCACAGGTCAGCAGCATCAACTCCTAAATCCATCTGTCTCCAGTGAGCCATGAATGTCAGCACAAGAGGAGAACAAAGCTGCATTGCCATCAATTAGATCACTCATGTTGAGAAGGCTACAAAGGGCTAATTCCAATGTAACCATGATATTTGGGGGATAGTGATCTGTATCCATTGGGCTTTGGACAGTGCACTGCCCAGAGGGAGGGTTATTAACACTGATGTCAGGCCAGACCATCAGTTATGGCCCGGAGACCCCCAATACCTGGGGGCCTTTTTGCAAAGCCCGTGAAAAGGATTGAAAGGACAAAGCCGAAACGAACTCTCCTCCATCTTGTCCTATAGGGTTAGGCCTCCTGCTTAAACCCTCTGCCTTTTCTGGGAGTGGCCACAGGTATGCCAGCAACACCACCTGAATGGACCATTGAAGCTCCAGGAACACAGCGAGGGTCCTAATTATGCTAAACCACAGAAAGACTCTAATTCAAGTGACCAATCTCTGTAACCCTCGTCACTTCCTTAAGCCCTCCGAATATCCTATTCCATATAACTCATTGTTCTGCCCCAGCTCACTCTCTCCTCTCGCTGCTGTGCCAGAAAGAGGCTGGGAGCCAAACCCGGGTTTGAATAAAGACTCTTTGCTTTTGCATCGGAAAAGGCTCCCTGGTGGTTGATTATTGGGGCATAACAGGATCAGAAACATAATCCATGTTTTCGGGACAAAGACCACAGGGAGATACAGGGGAGGGGCCCCCATGCATGTTCCTTCATTCAGATTTGGAATGTTCCCCTGAGTCTGCCAGCGTATTAAACAGTGTCCCTCCTTTTTTCTCAGAAGCTCCCTTGGTTTTCTTTGGTCTTCTGCAACAATGTGAGCCCCTAAAGGACCTGAAACTTCTCTTTCAAAGGGATTCTGGGAAGACAATGAGTGTCAGAAAAAGTAACATTCTGAGATTTCTAGATAAATACTGTTTTCATCTTTTTAACAATCCTTATACTACCTTTTCATAAGTGTCACCTGTATCCTAGGCTGGTTCCTTATTGGAATCCAGAAACACCACAAGATACTCCTACTTATAACCCCTCTCTGTAACCCTGATACAGTAAGCTTCTCAAGCCATACTGTCTCCCCAAATTCCTAACTATTAAATATATTATAAGCAGCTCAATTCAGAGTAAAATGTGTTAAATCTTGGTCTATAGAACAACATAATGCTACCACTATCACCAACCAAAAACATTTTCTCAGGCGTTGGTTTATACTATTTCATCATTACTCATCTTTAACCATTGCTTGTTAAGTTTCATATGCTTTCATTTAGAAGCCCTAAAGCTTCCTCTGCATGAAACCACATGGAGCAGCAAATGAAGGCTGCTACATCCATCTTCTGTGGACCCTTAATAGCCTATTTCCCATGGGATCCTGACTGCTGCCTCAAAGACAACCTTTTGCCAGTAGGAAGCAGCCAAAAAGATGCAGCATCCATTGTCTCCAAATGCACTTGGGGTTTCCTAATGGGGGTGGGGAGGATGAAGCAGGAATTTTAGGGGGGACACATAGGCAGGTTTAGGGTTTATTTAGAATTGGGGTCCAGAGGAAAATCCTGAGGCTGCAGACTGGGAGAAGGTACATTTCCACAACATAAAAAGCCAGGTGCAGTTATCTCCATAAGACAAGAAGGCAGCAACAGGTATACATATTTCCATAAGACAAGGGAACTGGAAGTAGCCAAGAAAGGTCAATATTTACAAAATAAAGAGAAAGAAGCCCTTCACTCAGAAGGAGGAGAAGAAAGCCCAGAGAAGAAGTTGAGTGGGACATGTGAGGTTCAATCTTTGATCCCAGGAGTTATTATAGTGACCAGTCTAAGGAAATAGTGACCAATCAGAGGGGATAATAGCAAGCATCTGGATCTTCAGCCTTTATAAGCCATTGGGAAAAGAACCCTTTGGGATTCTTCCCCCTCCCCAAGTGGGAATCAGTTCAGGGACCCTTCGGAAGTAGGTCTCCCCAATGAAAGTCTGTATATGTTCTTCAGTAAATCTTCATTTCTGCTATAACACTTTCTGTCCATGGATTTATTTTTCGATAAAATAAACAAACAAAGAATCCAGCAAACAAAGAATCTGGGGTCCAATCCAAAAATGTGATATCAATACAACAAAGAATAATTCTAACCAGCATGTCAATAATCCTGAGGTTGAGAAATTCAGTTACTAAATCTGTTGTAGGTCTTCATAATTTTGAAATTCTGTCCTCAGCTTTCTATGTCAATCTATATCTGTGAAATTCAGTTACACAATCACATCATGTTTTACAATTGATGCTCTTCCATCAAGATCTGTAGTTTCAGTCAAACACTTTTGTATTTATGATTAAATTCAGACATGCGTAAACTTTCAGATTTAGTTGCTTCTATACTGAGCATTATTGTATCTGCAACAGAGTCAGGGATATTCCCTCTCACATTGCATTGCTTCAAATTACACATGGTTTTTCTTTGTCGTCAGTGAAATAGGAATTTTAGGGGAACATAGGCAGTTTAGGGAATTTTTAGAATTGGAGTTTATGGGAAAAAACAGGGCCACAGATTGTAAGAAGATACATTTCCATGATACAAGAAAGCCAAGTGCAGTTGCATTTACAGAAGACAAGGACCAGCAACAGGTATATTTCCATAAGACAAGGAAACTGGAAGTAGCCAAAAAAAGGTCTTTACAAAATAAAAAGGGAGAAAGCCCAGAAGGAATAGGAGGACAATGAGGAAGGGGAGCCTCAAGAGTCACTTATAGTGACCAATCAGAGGGGATGTCAGGACACAGGAACTAAGGTCTTTCCAACCATGGAAATAAGAAATAGGTGGGACTCTTTCCCCTTCCCTAAGTGGGACTCTGTGCTGTGAGAATCTTTCCTTTCCCCACATGGGAGTCTGTACTTATTCTTTAATAAATTTCCACCTTTGCTATACCACCTTCTGTCCATGGATTCATTCTTTGACTCCAGAGGACAAAGAATCCAGCTTCCAGTCCAAAAAAAATCCATTATCATCAGTATAGACATTTAAATTGATTTTCACAAATTTACAGAGCAAAATGGAATATTATAGGGTCATTCTTCTAATCTTCTATATACCATAGAAGCTATCCTTCATGAATTTCTCTTGGAAGTGTAATTTTGGAATGTTGTTCCATAGCAGATTCTCACCCAGCACACTTTGCAATATCTAATACAGGACAGCAAATGGGCACACATTTTAATTAAGACATTTAAGGAGCTGAGAAGTGCCATTTTTCATCCAAAGTAAATACTAACTGTGTATATACAGAAAGACACAGCAATTTTTTGGCCCATCAGAGCCTTTGTAATGTTGAATCCTCCCTCACTTGTGGAACGTTGAAACGAATGCTATTTTTGATTCAGACTTAAAAATCCCCTTCTGTTTAGTATTTTAGTAAATAAGCTCACCCTGGGCTTCCCTAGCTGGTACTGGACAAGTTTTATCAGTGTATACTCCTTTCTTTTCTGCCCACCCAGAAGATAATGGAACTTAGAAATAAGCTGAAAATGCTCTGCATTATATCTCAGAAGGGTAGCTCTCTTCTCATCAACACAACCAGTTCAGGTAGTGCTTATAATGTGATCCGCTATATTTGTTGCCTTCTGAGAATTTATGGTGCATGAAGTCATCACAAGCTCCTCAGCCAGCTCTCAACTTATGGCTTTGCATCAAATAATCCTTCTAATACTGTCAAATGGAGGGAATGTATTATTTTCCCCTGAGAACTCACAACTTCCTCTTGGGCTCTGTTTTGTTTGTTTGTTTGTTTTTTCAAAAAAATAACTTACACTATGCTGATCAGAAAACCACTGTCAATTTAATCAGGATCTTTTTTAATAGATACATTTATATTTCTTTGCCAAGCTTACCTTTCTATTTCACCTATCTCTATTATATATTCTACTTTAATATTGTATGGCAACTATTTTTAGAGAGTAGCTTTTTTTGACTGCCATTTAAATGCTGTTGACAAAGTCCAATATTAAGCTATAAGAAATAGTCTCCTGTAGTCAATGACTCTTTTCAGGTGAATTCTTCTATTATTCTCATTCTCTTATTTTTCTTACTCTTACAACTCGTTATTTAATAACTTTTAGTTTATTGGGTTTACAGGCACACCATATTTTACAATTGGTCTTCCATCATATTTTGTGATTTCATTTATACACCTTTTGTATTTGCAATTAAATGCACACACTTTCAGGTTTAGTTTGTTGGTTTTCAAACACTTTTATGATTCTAGATTTAGCTATCTGTGGATTCTACTCCTTGTCTCTGCTCATCTGAACTCCTGAATATGGCAGTGAGTTAAATCTGCACCAAGCTCTAGCCCATGTATAATTTGGTCAATGGAACCAATATTTGCCTGTTAGTTTAGAGAGTGGGCAAATTCCTATAAACAGAGACTAAAATGTTTACAATAACATTTTATAATACTTAGTTCTTTTTAAAAATAATAAGAATTTTAAAAATTATGAAGAGCTGGCACCTTATTTGATTTAGAAGATATGGTGAAAGATGTGACTAGATTAGTTATACTTAGATATTTCATCATAAGCTTTTGCAATGTGATAGGACAATTATTATTTTTTATCAAAAAGGAATAACTTAAACAAAGGGTTCATTGACGGTAAGACCTTCAAGGAACACAAAGTTAAGAAACTCTTTGCTGAAAACTTTAAATTTCAAATACAGGGTAGAGATTTTCTCAGGACACTCAATCTCTCTAGTCCAGAATCATTTATTACTCTCTCCAAAGAGCATCAATTGAATATATTGGTGACAACTAGCAGGAATAGATAATAACAAAATGAAAAATAATGAACAAAAATGTATTCCTAAGTTTTTCATTGCAATATATTCCTATTAATATACTTCATAATTTAAAGGAAGTATAACCAAGATCTAGGCATGAAATGGAAAACAAATTTTCAAGTGCAGTATTCAAAAATACAACTTTGAGATTAGAATTCAAAATTAAACTGAAGTATAGAGATAATAGAGTAAATATCAAAACTAAATTCAAATGACTAGAAGCTTTTATCCAGCCATTCAAACCAAGGGACCCTGAGAGAGAAACAATGTTTTTATACTAGCTTGGATAATTGTCAAGCATTAGGAAAAAAATATAAAGAGAGAGCAAGAGAATTAGAACAAATACAAGCTTGAAAGAGAGAAAGAGAGGAGAATGCATATTACATTTACTTTAATTTTTTAATGATCTAATGTTGATTCTCCCCATTTATTTTTTTAATGATCCCACATTTTGCTGGTAAATTTTTCTAATGACAGTAAATAAATCAAAATAATGGAGACTTTATTTTCTACTTTCGATAATTTCCACTTATGTGATTGCTCCTTGATCAAGATAAAGCAATATCATTCTTTAAAGTCACACATTACCCAAGCATACTGGTTCTTGAAATTTGTTATAACAGTATTTCCTTTCAATATGATTTTTAAGGTGGTTGTTTCAACTTAATGGCCTGTATTTTGCTGCAAAACCATGCCAAATTTTTAAAAATATTTCTTTTTTTTACTAGGATTTATGTTTTTGTTTATCAAGTAAATGTAAAACTCATAAAAAGCCCTTGCTCTGGCCATTGTTGCTCAGTTGGTTGGAGCATTGCTCCATCCACCAAAAGGTGGCATATTCAGTACCTGGTCATAGCGCATTCTCAAGTTGCAGGTTCAATCACCAGCCAGGGTACATATGGAAGACAATAAATTTCCTCACATTGATGTTTCTCTCTCAAAAAAGAAATATATATAATACATTTTAGTGTTGCTTACTACTATCATTACTATTGCTCAGTTTTTATATAAAATATGTCTGTATTTTTAACTTTTGACAAGTACAAAATATCTGTCAATATAATATAATATTTTCCTAAATAAGAAACACTTATTTTAAATGTTTCAATTGAAACAAGCAAGTATATTATTAGAATTTAGCATAGCCATACTGGTCAAGAGTTGAAGGAATGGGGTGGGGAGGATATCTAACAAAAAATTATTGTCACAATTTTCCAAAATCAATCTGAATCTTAATACACACTTTCTGATTTACCAAATTATCACTATGGCAACTTCAGAGTAATATTCAGAGGAAGGAGTCTTGGGTATATAGCATAGATTGTGCTCTTTAGGTTTCTATACATAGAATCAGTTGATCTACAAAACTGATCAAGACAATGCCAACTGTTTACAAATCTCTCCTTTGCCAAGTTCTGTTGCTAAGGAGAAAGTGAGTTCAATATGCATAACTGATATGTCCAATAATTTTGAATAATACTATTAGAGGAATGTGGGAAATGAAAATGCTTTTTATTCAATTAATAGTTTATATTAAAAAGTATTAACTCAACAAATAAATATTTAATGCTATTTTGGATTAAATGCAAATTAATACCCAATATGTGTTTTTTACTTTGACAAAATAGGAAAATATAGGAAGTTAAGAAATGGAAATACAGTTATATCAAGGAATTTGAACTTCTATGGGGTCAGATCTTAAGTCCCATAGTTTGTAATTTTATTATGAGATTTGAGTGTGGCATGTGGGATATTAAGGCCATGCTGGTCTCAGGGCTTTTATGCAAACTTCTACTGGTTCTCAGGGCTTAGTAGGGTCCTGACAAATTATCAATGGCATTGTGTTGGAGGTGGATACTGCTTTTATATAGGATATGCCATAAAGAAACTGAGAAGGGAACAAGGTTTGTCTCTAATACATTAAGTAATATAAGAAAGTTAAGATGTTGGTGTTTGATATAGGTAAAACAACTATAAATGACATGAAAATGTACATTTGAAAATCCAGAAAAAGAGACCTCTGATTCCAGAATTAATTGCCACTGTATTAGATGAGCCATTACACTTGGGCTACAAAAAATTGAAAGTAAAAATATACAAAATACTGGTTTTAGTCATTGGAAAAGAGGTGACATAAAATGTGAAAAACCTTCATGCTGAAAACTACAAATCATCCTAAGAGATATGATAGAGAATCCAAGTAAATTGAGATATATACTATATTTATGGAATGAGAAACTCAGAATTGTGTAAGGTATCAATTATGTATGAATTGCCCTATAAATTTAATACAATTCCAATCAAAGTATTAGCATACTTCTCTTTTGTAAAAATTAACAAGCAAATTTAAATAAATGCAAAGTCAAATTTTAAATAGTTAAGTCAGTCTTTATTTATTTATTTTTAATTAAATCTTTATTATTCAGATTATTACATTTGTTTCTCTTTTTTCCCCTCCATAGCACCCCTCCACCAAGCTCCCATCCCTCCATCTGCCCTTAGCTCCCTCCCATTGATCTCATCCATAGGTGTATGATTTTTGTCCAGTCTCTCCCTGTACACCACTCACCCCTTTCCCCCTGAGAATTATCAGTCCACTCCCTTTCTGTGCTCCTGATTCTATTATATTCACCAGTTTATTCTGTTGATTAAATTTTTAATTCACTTAATTTTTAGATTCACTTGTTGATAGATATGTATTTGTTGATCATAATTTTTTGGCTTTTACCTTTTTCTTCTTCCTCTTCTAAAAGAGTACCCTTCAGCATTTCATATAATACTGGTTTGGAGTTGATGAACTCCTTTAGCTTTTTCTTATCTGTCAAGCTCTTTATCTGCCCTTCAATTCTGAATGATAGCTTTGCTGGATAGATTATTCTTGGTTGTAGGTTCTTGCTATTCATCACGTTGAATATTTCTTGCCACTGCCGTCTGGCCTGCATCGTTTCTGTTGAGAAATCAGCTGACAGTCGTATGGGTGCTCCCTTGTAGGTAATAAACTATTTTCTCTTGCTGCTTTTAATATTCTCTCTTTGTCTTTTGCTCTTGGTATTTTAATTATGATGTATCTTGGTGGTGTCCTCTTTGCTCTTTGGATTCCTTTTATATGGGGTTCTGTGTGCTTCCTGGACTTGAAAGTCTATTTCTTTTACCAGGTGTGCGAAGTTTTCAGTCATTATTTCTTTAAATAGGTTTTCAGTATCTTGCTCTCTCTCTCTTCCTCTGGCACCCCCACAATGCTGATGTTGGTACGCTTGAAGCTGTCCCAGAGTCTCGTATATTATGTTCACATTTTTGGATTCTTTTCTCTTCTTGCTTTTCCAGTTGAGTGTTTTCTGCTTCTTTATATTGCAAATTTTTGACTTGACTCTTGCCTTTCTCTAGTCTGCTGTTAGGACTCTGTATAATATTTTTTATTTCAGTCAGTGTATGTTTAATTTCTATTTGGTCCTTTGTCATCTTTAGTTGGACCTTTTCCATCTCTAGTTGGCTCTTTTGCATCTCTAGTTGGCTTTTTTGCATCTCCTCTTGGCTCTTGCTAAATTTATCCATCTTTTCTAGAATATTCTTGAAAAACATTATAGACATGGTTTTGAACTCTATATCCAGTCGTTTTTTTCCCTCCATTTCTTTTGTTTGTGATCCCTACCCTTGTCTCAGCATTTTCACTATGTCAGTGGGTGAAACTTCTGTACATGCAAAACCGCAGAAGCCTCTGTTGAGCTTGGGATAGGTGGAGTCACAAGGCTTAAGGGACCGCCTTGCCTTCCAGTCGATCCCGCCCTCCACGACTCCCGAGTCTCACGTGACTGGGTAATCGCTGGAGCGGTCCTTGTGTGCGAGCCTGCAGTGCCTCTAGACCTCTGCCTTTCCAGCTCCCCTGTGCACCAGGACCACACAAGTCTAGGTCTCCAGGGTTTCGCCTGAAACAGGGGCTTAGTGGACTCAGAAGTGGCACAGTTGGGAGGGTCTGTCTCTTGCCCACTTGTGAAAGCCAGCGGCACAATCAGCAATCTGTCCTCAGTGCAGCGCCATGTGCGTGCACGACCAGACCTCCAATCTTTTGCGACTCCCCTAAATTTCCGTGTACCTCTCCCTTTTCACAGTCCAAACTCCCCCTGTATGAGTTTCAGCTGGATCTGGGGTTTAGTGTCATAGGATAAGGGGTTCAATGCCATTGGGAGTCTCCGTTTCCCTCCCGCCAGAGAAAGCCAGCCAGGTACTTGGGCACCCGCTCTCTCAGAGCGCGCGTGTCTCCGTACCTCACCTTTTTGCAGCTTCTCTGGGTTTCTGTGATCCCCTCCCTTTCCTTCTAGTTGTAGAACTTATACTTGGCCAGCTTTCCTGTGGTTCTGGATGATGTCTGTTCTGTCTTTTAGTTGTAGTTTTGAAATAGTTGCATGAGGCAGCAGTGTAGGTGTTTACCTATCCCGCCATCTTGGATGCTCCGTTACGTCAGTCTTTAAAAGGGAACTTATTGAATAATAACACTACCTTATTTAAAATTCTACTATAAAGCTATGCTAATCAAGAATTGTGGTATTACTAAGCTGAGATATCTCAGTGGTTGGCACCGATCTATGAACCAGAAAGTCACAGTTGGATTGCAGGTCAGGTCATATGCCTGGGATGAGGGCTAGATTTCCAACCTGCAGGAGGCAGCCAATCAATGATTTTCTCTCATACTTAATGTTTCTATCATTCTTCCACTTTCCCTTCCTCTCTGAAATCAATAAAAATACATTTTTAAAAATATAATGTTGATTTACATTTTGAAGAGACAAAACAATCAAGAGAGTAGAATAGAAAATCCAGAAATACACCTATATTTACATGGTGAATTGGTTTCCAAAAGTTGCCAATGCAATTCTATGTGAAAAAAGAAATTTAATTAAACATAGTGATAGCAAAACTGATTATCCATATAGAGAAAAGTGAACCTCAGTCCATATCTTACATAAACATAAAAAATAATTTTAAATATATAATAGTCTTAAGCATAAAAGCTAAAATGTAATGCTTCTAGAAGAAAATAAGAATTGTCTTTGTAACTTCGAATAGGTAATGATTTATTAATAAGGCTGCATAAAACACTATATACTAAAGAAACAAAAAGATAAATCTGACTTCTATATTAACACTTATTTTTTTAAGAGAGAGGAAGGGAGAGAGATATAAAAACATCAAATATGAGAGAGAATCATTGATTGGCTGCCTCCTGCATGCCCCCTGGTGGGGATCAAGCTCCAATCCCAGACATGTGCCCTGACAGGGAATCAAACTGTGTCCTCCTGGTTCATAGGTTGACACTCAACAATTTAGCAAAACCGGTTAAGCTAAATTAAAAAATTTTAAATGCTATCTTTCTAGTGACATTTCTAAGAAAATGGGTAGACAAGCTACAGCTTTGAAAAGAACATTATTAATGCATGTTCTTATAAATAACTTACATGCAGACTACATGAAATTTGACTAACAAAAACAATAAAAATGTGTGAAAGACTTCAAAAAGAGATATCTTACAAAAATTGTGCACAAATGATCAATAAACCCATGAGAAAAATTCTGCCTCATTATTTATTTTAGAAATGTAAATTAAAAGTTTTAATACAAGCAAAATAAGTCCAAAGACATGGATGCATAGGACAAATTGACAGATTTCAGAGGGAACAGGGGAAGGGTAGTGGAAAGAGATTAACCATATATATGTATATGTGTAGCCCATGTGTGTGTGTGTGTGTGTATGTGTGTGTGTGTGTAGCCCATGACCACAAACAATATTTCACTGAAGGATGGGGTGAGATGTGGGGTTTGCTGAAGGGAGGCAAAGGAGAGAAAATGGGTACATCTCTAGTACTGTCAATAATAAAAATAAATTTTAAAAAATTATAACATTACACATATATTAGAATGGATAAATATAAAAAAGGCCAGTTTGGGCAATGATTTGAAGCAACTAAAACTCATTTGTTGCAGGAGGGGATGAAAAATGTCCAATTTTGGAAATTATTTAGTAGTTCCTTACAAAGTAGCAATTCTACTTTCTAGATATTTATTAAGGGTAAATGGATTATATGTGACCCCAAATACAGGGGACATAAATAATCCTAGTAGTTTTTTATAGTAGACTCAAATTGGAAGCAAATCATTTTTCTTGCTTAACAAGAGAATGGAAAAAACAAGTGTAATACACTCCTCTATTCACCAATATATGTGAATGATAATACATTCAACAATATGAATAGATTTAAAAAATGTGCTGAGAGAAGTTAGATCCAATAGAATATGTATTGCATTTCATATCTATATAAAATTCTAGGTCAAGTAAATCTAATCGTGGCAAAATAAATCCATTTTCAAAGGCAAAATAAAATAAATTGTTCATTTAAGAAATATTTATTGAATGCCAGCTGTATGCTGGATGCTCTAATTGAGTTATAGTAAAACTCTCTCCTATTGTTTATCTTATATTAAACAATGAGAAGAAAAAAATAAAATAAAACACAATATATCCGAGCAATGTGTGCCAAGTGATATATATGAAGAAAAGATTAGAAGGACAGATTGGAAAGACATCTTTGAGAACAATAACTTTGAGGGAAGAAAGGAAGAGAAAAAAACTGTACTTATAAGGAAGAATAATATTTTAGGCTAAGGAAAAAGCAAATGCGATTCTCTGAAGCAGAGAAATAACAATATTTTAGAAGATTAATAATAAAACTAGTATGGGTGGAGTAGACTGAACAGGGAAAATTCTAAACAATCAGAGTGATGAAGCCAGGGGAAGGGAAGCAATCCTAGAGGATATATTGCATATCACAAGAGTTCCCTTTTCTTCACATCCATTCCAACACTTTTTTTTTTTATTATTTCTTGATAATAGCCATT
The DNA here is from genome assembly GCA_004026805.1 of Lasiurus borealis. Lineage (NCBI taxonomy): Eukaryota > Metazoa > Chordata > Mammalia > Chiroptera > Vespertilionidae > Lasiurus > Lasiurus borealis. The sequence goes on from PVJN01011347.1 coordinate 28,497, forward strand.
CTGACAGGTGTAAGGTGATATCTCACTGTGGTTTTAATTTGCATTTCTCTGATTATTAGTGACTTTGACCAGCTTTTTATGTGTCTAATGGTCATATGCATGCCTTCTATGAAGAATGTCAATTTTTTCATTGGATTGTTTTTTGTTTTCATTGTGTTAAATTACATGAATCTTTATAAATTTTTGATATTAACCCTTTACCAGATGTACCCTTAGCTAATAAGTTCTCCTATTTTCATTTTTCTGATGGCTTCCTTTGCTGTGAATAAATAATTTTTTAAGTTGATGTAGTTCCATTTGTTTATGTTTTTCTTTCCCTTGCTTGAGGCAATGTACTAGTATATGAAAAATATCACTAAGAGAAATGTCTGAGATTTTACTGCCTATGTTTTCTTCTAAAGTTTTTATGTTTTTGTGTCTTACATTTAAGTATTTAAGTCTTTAATCCATTTTGAGTTTATTTTTTTATATGTTGTAAGAAGGTGGTTTAGCTTCTTTTCCTTTTCTTTCTTTTTCTTTTTTTGCACATTTCTATGCATAGAGCCATTAAATAGATTGTCTTTTTCCCATTGTAAGTTCTTTACACTTTTGTCAAACATATATATATATGGCTTTATTTCTGGGCTTTCTATTCGATTCCACTGATCTATATGTCTGTTTTTATGACAGCAACATACTGTTTTGATTATTAAGACCTTTTAGTATAATTTTGATATTAGGTAGTATAATTTCTCCAACTTTGTTAATCTTTTTCAAGATTAACTTTGTTAATCTTTTTCATTTCTGTGTGTCTTCAGTTTTTTGAAATTATATCTGTTTAGATTATTTGTTCTAGTTCTTTAATAATCTTTTTAATGTATTGCTGGATTTGATTTGCTACTATTTTGTTGAGGACATTTGCATTTATGTTCATGAGTGATATTGGCCTATACTTTTCTTTGTAGTGTCTATATCTGGTTTTGTAATTAGGATAATACTGGCTTCATAAAATGAACTTGGGAGTCTTTCCTCCTCTTGAATTTTTTAGAAGAATTTGAGAAGAATAGATGTTAAATCTTCTTTGAATACAGTGGTACCTCGAGATACGAGTTTAATTCGTTCCGTAACCTTGAGGTGTAGGAAACTATGAGATGCTAGAGTCGTGGTGAACTGGTGGGTCCTGTGCAGCTGGCCGATCCGCGGGATTACTCCTATCTCAAATGTTGCTCGTATTTCAAAGCAAAAATCGCTCGCTCAATGGCTAGTATCTCAAAAATCTTGTATGTTAGGGCACTCATATCTCACGGTACCATTGTATTTGATGTAATCTGCTCAAGGACTTTATTTGTTGGTAGTTTTTTATTTATTTTTTAACTGATTCAATATCATTAGCTATAATTGCTCCTTACAGATTTTCTGTTTATTCTTGATTCAGTTTTGGGAGACTGAATGTTTCTACAACCCAGCCACCAGCACCAACTTCCCTCTGGCACTCAGGACCCAGGTTTCCCTCTAAACACTGGCTTCATCTGGAAGGTCACCGGGAAGGATGTCTGGAAGGATCTCTGGTCTAATTAGCATATTACACTTTTATTATTATAGATGGTAATTCCCAACATTCCCTTATAATTGTCTGTAATTCTTTGATACTATTTGCCATTTCTCCCCTTTCATTTCTGATTTTATATTTTTAGTTCTTTCTCTTTTTTTCTTGATGATCTAGTTTAAGATTTATCATTATTATTTATCTTTTCAAAAAATTAGCTCTTGGTTTCATTGATCTTATCTATTCATTTTTTAATCACTCACCTGCCTGATCACCCCTTACCACTCTGCCTACCTGATTGCTCCTAACCACTCTGCCTCCACACCTGATTGTCCCTAATCACTTGCCTGCCTGATCTCCCCTAACTGCTTGCCTCCTGCCTGACTACTCCTAACCACCACTGCCTCAGCCCCCACCACAGTGCCTTCATCCAGAAGGATATCTGAAATGATGTCCTTAAGGTCATTTAGACAGTCTAACAAGCATATTATACTTTTATTATTATAGATTTATTGTTTAGTAACATCTTATTTAGCCTTAATGTCTGTGCTTTTCAGGCTTTTTTCCCCTCTTTTAATTTCTAGTTTCATACCATTGTGGTAAGAGAAGATTCTTTTTTTATTTATTTTTTATTGATTAAGGGATTACATATGTGTCCTTATTACCCCATCATCCCCCACCTCTCATTCATGCCCCCAACCCCTTGTTGTCTGTGTCCATTGGTTAGGCTTATATGCATGCATATAAGTCCTTTGGTTGATCTTTTCCCCTTACCTCCACTGTCCCCTACCTTATCTGAAGTTTGATGTTCTGATTGATGTTTCTCTGTCTCTGGATCCATTTTTGTTCATCAGTTTATGTTGTTCATTATATACCACAAATGAGTAAGATCATTTGATATTTATCTTTTCTTCCTGGCTTATTTCATTTAGCATAATGCTCTCCATCTCCATCTGTATTGTTGCAAATGGTAAGAACTCCTTTTTCTTTTTTTACCACAGCATAGTATTCCATTGTGTAGATATACCACAGTTTTTTAATTGACACATCTGCTGATGGGTCCTTAGGCTGTTTCCAAATCTTATGGCTATGGTGAATTGTGCTGCTATGAACATAGGGGTGTATATATTCTTTCTGATTCATGTTTCTATATTCTTGGGATATATTCCTAGAAGTGGGATCACTGGGTCAAATGGGAGTTCCATTTTTAGATTTTTGAGGAAACTCCATTAATATCAGAGCAGAAATGAATGACATAGAAACAAAACAAAACAAACAAACAAACAAACAAACACACAAAAACAATACAGAAGATCAATGAAACCAAGAGCTGGTTCTTTGAAAGGATAAATAAGATTGATGAACCTCTAGCCAGGATCACCAAGAAGCAAAGAGAGAGGACCCAAATACACAAAAATAAGAAATGAAAGAGGAGAAATAACAACTGATCCCACAGAAATACAAAGGATTATTTAAAAATACTATGAACAGCTCTATTCTAAAAACTAGACAACCTAGAGGAAATGGACACATTTCTAGAAAAATACAACCTTCCAAAACTTACTCAGGAATATTCTAAAAATATTAATAAGCTGATAACTATGGAAGAAATTGAAGCAGTCATCAAAAAGCTTCCAGCAAACAAAAGCCCAGGGCCAGATGGCTTCATAGGAGAGTTTTACTAAACATTCAAGGAAGAACTAAAACCTATCCTCCTCAGAGTATTCCAGAAAGTTCAAGAAGAAGGAACACTTCCAAGGGCCTTTTATGAAGCCAACATCAATCACACTAATACCAAAAACAGATAAAGATAACACAGTGAAAGAATTACAGACCAATATCCCTCATGAACATAGACACTAAAATCCTCAACAAAATTCTAGCAAATCAAATCCAGCAGTACATCAGAAAGATCATACACCATGACCAAGTAGGATTTATTCCAGGGATGCAAAGATGGTACAATATTTGCAAATCAATAAATGTGATACATCACATAAAGAAAAATTGAGAGGTAAAATTCACATGGTCATATCAATTGATGAATAAAAAGCATTTGACAATATCCAACACCCTTTCTTTTTTTTAATTAATTCTTTATTATTCAGATTATCACATTTGTTTCTCTATTTTTCCCGTCCATAGAGCCCCTCCACCAGGCTTCCAACCCTCCCTCTACACTTACCTCCCTCCTGTTGACCTCATCCATAAGTGTATGATTTTTATCCAGACTCTCCTTGTACACCCATCACCCCATTCCCCCTGAGAATTATCAGTCCACTCCCTTTCTGTGCTCCTGATTCTATTATATTCACCAGTTTATTCTGTTGATCAAATTTTTAATTCACTTAATTTTTAGATTTACTTGTTGATAGATATGTATTTGTTGTTCATAATTTTTTGGCTTTTACCTTTTTCTTCTATCTTCTAAAAGAGTACCCTTCAGCATTTCATATAATACTGGTTTGAAGTTGATGAGCTCCTTTAGCTTTTTCTTCTCTGTGAAGCTCTGTATCTGCCCATTCAATTCTGAATGATAGCTTTGCTGGATAGATTATTCTTGGTTGTAGGTTCTTGCTATTCATCACGTTGAATATTTCTTGCCACTGCCGTCTGGCCTGCATCGTTTCTGTTGAGAAATCAGCTGACAGTTGTATGGATGCTTCCTTGTAGGTAATAAACTGTTTTTCTCTTGCTGCTTTTAATATTCTCTCTTTGTCTTTTGCTCTTGGTATTTTAATGATGATGTGTCTTGGTGTAGTCCTCTTTGGATTCCTTTTATATGGAGTTCTGTGTGCTTCCTGGACTTGTAAGTCGATTTCTTTTACCAGATGTGGGAAGTTTTCAGTCATTATTTCTTCAAATAGGTTTTCAGTATCTTGCCCTCTCTCTTCTTCTGGCATCCCCACAATTCTGATGTTGCTATGTTTGAAACTGTCCAAGAGGCTCCTTACATTATCTTCACATTTTTGGATTCTTTTCTCTTCTTGCTTTTCCAGTTGAATGTTTTTTGCTTCTTTATATTTCAAATTTTTGACTTGATTCTTGCCTTCCTCTAGTCTGCTATTAGGTCTCTGTATAATATTTTTTATTTCAGTCAGTGTAAGTTTAATTTCTAGTTGGTCCTTTTCCATGTCTAGTTGGATCTTTTGCATCTCCTCTTGGGTCTCATTAACTTTATCCAACTTATCTAGGATACTTTTGAAAAACCTTATAAGTGTGGTTTTGAACTCTATATCCAGTTGTTTGTTTTCCTCCATTTCTTTTGTTTGTGATCTCTTTCCTTGTCTTGGCATTTTCACTATGCTGAGAGAACTTCTGTGCTGGATTCAGCCTTATGATACCAGACTTGCAAAACTGCAAAAGCCTCTCTGTTGAGTTTGGGATGGGTGGAGTCTCAGGGTTTAAAGGACCACCTTGCCTTCCAATCGGCCACGCCACCACAGCCCCCAAGTCTCATGTGACTGGGTAATCGCTGGAGTGGCCCCTGTGTTTGCGCCCGCACTCTCTCACAGTGCCTCTAGACTGCTGCCCCTCCAACTCCCCTGTGCTCCGGGACCATATGAGTCTGGGTCCCCGAACTTTGCCTAAATCTGGGGTTTAGTGGAGTTAGAAGTGACGCAGTTGGGATGCTTTGTCTCCTGCCCTCTCATGAAAGCCAGCGGCACAATCAGCAGTAGGTCTTCTGTGCGCAGTGCTGTACATGCCGCCTTACTTCTGCCCTCCTGCGACTCCCCCAAATTTCCATGCACTTCTCCCTTTTCACAGTCCAAACTCCCCCTGTATGAGTTTCAGCTGGACCTAGGCTTTAGTGTCATAGGATAAGGGATTCAATGCTGTTGGAGTCTCCTGCCAGAGAAAGCCAGCCAGGTATTCTGGCTCCCACTCTCTCCAAGTGCGCGTCTCTATACCTCAGATTTTTGCAGGTCCTCTGGGTCTCTGTGAGCCGCTCTCTTTCCTTCTAGCTGTAGAATTTCCACTCAGCCAGCTTTCCTATGATTCTGAATGATGTCCATTCTGTCTTTAGTTGTAGTTTTGAAATTGTTGTGCGAGGCAGCAGCGTAGGTGTTTACCTATGCCACCATCTTGGTTCCTGATACCCTTTCTTGATAAAAACTCTCAAGGTGGGAATAGAATGGTTATACCTCAACATAATAAAAGCCATATATGACAAACCCACAGTCAACATCATACTCAATGGGAAAAAACTAAAATCATTTTCCTTAAGAACAGGAACAAGACAGGGATGCCCACTCCCACCACTCCTGTTCAACCTAGTGCTAGAATTACTAGTCATTGCTATCAGACAAGAAGAAATAAAAGGCATCCATATTGGAAAAGAAGAAGTAAAACTGTCCTTATTTCTCAATGAGATGATACTGTACATAGAAAACCCAAAAGACTCTATCAAAAAATTATTACACTTAATAAATGAATTCAGCAATGTAACAGAATACAAAATTAACACCAAGAAATTTATGGCATTTCTATACACCAATAATGAACTTACAGAAAGAGAGATTAAAAAAGCAATCCCATTTACCATAGCACCAAAAAAATTAATAAAGCTAGGAATAAACTTAACTAAAGGTAAAAGACCTATATGTGGGCCAAAACCGGTTTGGCTCAGTGGATAGAGCGTCGGCCTGCGGACTGAAGGGTCCCAGGTTCCATTCCGGTCCAGGGCATGTACCTTGGTTGCAGGCACATCCCCAGTGAGGGGCGTGCAGGAGGCGGCTGATCGATGTCTCTCTCTCATTGATGTTTCTAACTTTCTATGCTTCTCCCTTCCTCTCTGTAAAAAATCAATAAAATATATTTAAAAAAAAAAAAAAAGACCTATATGTGGTCTACATGACACTAAAAAAAAAGAAGAGATAGAGGAAGACACAAACAGATGGAAGAACATGCCGTGTTCATGGATTGGTAGAATCAACATCATCAAAATGTCCATACTACCCAAAGCAATCTATAAATTCAATGCACTTCCCATTAAAACACTAATGGCATATTTCACAGACTTAGAAGATTCTTGATTTAATCTCAATCTTCCTAAATTTTTTGAAACTGTTTGGTGTCCTAACATAGAACCTATCCTGGAAAATGTTTGATGTGCACTTGAAAAGAATGTATATTTTGCTCCTTTAGGATGAAATGCTCTGATTATGTCAATTAAATCCATCTGATCCTTTAAGGCCAATGTTTCCTTGTTGATATTATGTCTACAAAATCTATTCATTGATGTCAATAGTATGTTAAAATCCTATACTATGACTGCATTACTGTCAATCTCTTGCATTTGATTTATATATTTGGGTGTTGCTATGTTGGGTGTATAAATCCTCTTGCTAAATTGCTGCATTTATCATTTCTTACTATCCTTTTTTGTCTCTTACTAAAGCCTTTGTTTTAGAGTCCAATTTTCAAATATAAATATTTCAAACCCAGATTTTGTTTGCTTGTTTCAATTTGTGTGAATATCTTTTACTATCTATTTAATGGTAGCATGTGTGTGTCTTTTGTTTTAAGGTGGATCTCTTGTAGACAGCATATATATATATTTCTTATTTTTGTTTTTTATTTTTTTATAGATTCAGCTACCCAATATCTTTTAATTAGTCCATTTAAGCCATTTAAATTTAAAGACCTTATTGGTAATTGTGTGTTGATTGCCATTTTTTTCTTTATAACTATAATTCTCTTTATTTTATTCTTGTTCTTAAAAAAGCTATTTTAGTATTTTCTGTAATATTAGTTTGGTGGTGATAAACTCCTTTAGTTTTATCTTGTCTGAGAAGCTCTTGATCCTCCTTCAATATTAAAAAAAAAGCCTTTGTTAGGTAAAGTAGACTTGATTATATGTCCTTGTTTTTCATCACTTTGAATATATTGTGCCAGTGCCTTATGGCCTGAAATATTACTGTTGAGAAATTGGATCCCTTATATATAGATAACTAACTTTCTCTTATTACTTTATTTTTTTTTCTCTCTTGTTACTTTTAAGATTCTCTCTTTGTCTTTAAATTTGTCATTTAAAATATGATGTGTCTTGATGTGAGCTTTTTTGGGTTAATATTGCTTGGGACTCTCTGTGCTTCCACTACATATGGTTGGCCCTGGATAATAATTTTGGAGCTACAATGCAATCCACAGTTTATAGCTGTCTCTGTGGGCCTGGGTATGCATATGAAGGGCCAAACTGCACACTAATGCTGACTTCCACCAGAAATGAGCTCAAGGGCAGTTCAGCAAAAGGCCCATCATACCTCAAAATATTCTCTACCCTACTCTACCTGCTGGGTGTCTGTTAGGCTCATTCCTTGAAAAACATCTGGCAGTGTGCAAGTTTAGTTAGGTTCTCAGTGAGTGACGATATAGGAGTGAGTGGTGTTCATAAGATTGATACAAATTTAAACTGTGTCAATGCTGGGTCTGAGGCCACCCAGCAAAGTTCCAGGGTAAACTAACACTAGGTCCAATTCACTAGGTGCCCACAGATCTTTATTGTGGGGCAGAGTCTTAGAGAATCATTAGATAGAGGCCAACAGAGTTATTTAGGCTCAAACTGACCAAGATTTGTCCACTTAAAGGAAAGGCTTTGCACTGGTTGGTAGTGCAAAGAGAAAAATGGCACAACCTAGCCTATTCTTGATTCTGTTTGGACATCCTGGAGAGCTCATGTAGAGCTACTGGATCTTCCATGAAAGGATGGTTTCCATTACGATAAAAGGAAAGTGAGGGAATGGCTCCCACCCCAAGCCATACAACCCAGTTACTGGCCTTCACCTTAGTTTACTAGGACTTCTATACCCCAGTCCAGGATGCTTACTCCTCAGCAGGGTGTTGGTTGCACAGGGTGGGGTGAGAGGGGGTCCAGAGGGTTGAGCTATTGCATTTCCTCAGGCTGATGCCTTATAGAGGGGAGTGTTCCACCTAAGAAAATTGGCATTTGCAGTTTGGGATAGGGACTCAGTACAAGGACCCTAATGGCTGTCACTTCAGCTCTCTTTCTGTATCCACAAAACCCAGTTTTTCTGCACACGTCTTTAGTCCTCTGCAGGAACCCAGTGTGAGTGGCTACGAAAGAGATACTGTGGTCTGGCTTTTTAAGCGGGTACCTGAGTTCCAGCAGGCTCTAGTCTCTCCTTGGAAAACATAATCCCTATTGATTTTCATAACCAGATGTTATGTAGGCTCCTCTTCTTGGATTTGGTGCACCTTAATGGGAAGCCCAGGTTGGGGTTGAAACCCCAAGATCCTCCAGGGCAATCTTTGAAGCTGAGATATCCCTCCAGATTCTTAGTCACCACATGTGGGTGTGGGACCAGTCATTTCCACATCTCTGCTCTTTCTATCAGTCTGGATGTGGCTTATTCTATACAACATTGTTCATAAGATTCCTGTTCAACTAGTCTTCATTTGGATTATTCAGGTAATTGTTCTATATTTTAGTTGTAATTACAATTTGGTCCTGGGATGAGGGGAGTATAATAACATCTACTTGCTCTGCTACAATCTTGGATGGCTGAACTTCAGTGTTTGTGGTGAACAAGCATTGCTTTGATTAGGGAAAATGCCATACTCATAGGAAGATTCTTATTTTTTTTTTCACTAGGAAAAAAATTGCTATTTTAAGAGTAATATCTTATTGATAATGATTGATGCATTAACTTGGTATCAAATCCTATAAAAAACTCAAACAACTATAGGAACAAGTTAAACTCCTATACTTTTATATTCATCATAGGATTTCTCTGTTATAATATCTTGTATTTGCAGATATATCCCTTTTTTCCTTGTTATATAATAGCACTGCCCTTTTCTAATAAGTATTTTTTATAATGCCTCATGACATTAACTTGACAGTATTGGTTTAACATATAAATTTAGCTTTCCATGCTACCTCAGAGATTTAAGTAGACTTCATAGAATTTTTTCCGTTTGGATCCTGTTGCTAATCAGCTGATTACTTCCTTTCCTTGACATTTCAAACACCTGAAAAGGCACTTCACTGGCCCAATAATATGCTTTTATGCCATTCCCTTTCATAGATTACTGGACAGTTAATACATGTTGCTATTTCTTGAAAAAATTTTAATTTTAGCATGAAAGTTGAAATTACTCATCTGTCAACAGATGTTTATGGACTTATCATGTACCAGGCATTGCACTAAGTGGTAGGATTATAAACAAAAATACGTACTCCCTTCCCTCATTAATCATACATTCCATTGAGTGAGATAAATAGTAAACATGTTCATAAATGTGCTATATAATCTCATATAAATATTATAAAAAAGTAGAAGAGTAATATAAATATGATGGACTAATGCATATATAAAATGGAATTGCTCTGGAAAGTAAAACTTGGAACTGCAATTGAAAACTATTTGACAAAATAATGAAGTACAATATTGGCAATATTGGCACGAATTGAAGAAGAAAAACATGAGGATCTGGTAAATAAAATCCATTTTCTCTATCCAAATTCTCAAGTTACTAAAACTCAGAGACTCACTTATAACTTGTTGAGAAGTTTATTCTTCATGCAAGTATGTTCTTAATAGTAATAATGAGCTATAGACTGAGACCATTTCTTCCCTTTTCTCTCACAGACAGGCTCCCTATTCAATATCAGAATATTGCCTATAAAATTCCTGTATAGAGAAATAGAGCAGAATATAGGCATTTTCACTGAAGTCTATTCTTTAAAAAGAGGAAACAGAGAAAAGGAATGAACAATATAAACCACGTTCTCTTTGTAAATCAAATTTACCATTAGCTCTTTCACAATTAAATAAGGAATAAGGTGGTATAAATTTGTCAGGAGATTATAGAGAAAATGGCTCTTTTTAACATCAGAAATGAGAAGGAAATATTCCCAGTCTAATATTTCCAAGTTTCTTGATTTACAAAATTTGAAGACTTAGGCATTACAGCTATTGCTAATCCATAATCAGAGGAGAGATCAGCAGACAATCACTGTCTCTATCTCCATATCAACCACTCGTTGTTTGAGGATTCTCCCAAGATTACTGATGAATAGTGTCAATTTTCCAAAAAAAAAAATTGTAAGAAGGGTAAAAAAATAAACAAAAAAAAGAATCTAAGTTAATTCAAATTTCTCAAGGCTCAAAAGTCATTATTTTATTTCTGGTCCAAAATTTTCTAGCCATGTTGTCCAATATAACTCTTCAGAGGACTTGCATTGTGATTAGATAATAACATAAAAGTATACAAGAGCAAAATGTTACTGGATATTTTCCAAATTTGTATGTAAATCCTTAATTTTATTAATTTCCAAAGAACTTTAAGTTCAGTCATTAATTTTTCTTGCTAATTAATATCTATAGAAATTTAATTCCCAAATAATATTTTCATGCAGTAAAAATTGTTACATTAACCTCTTCTCCAATTTCTTATTCCTCTTTCATCTACCATTCTCTCTGAGAAAACCAGGAAAGTTCTGAAAGTTGGTGGAGTAGTGTTTTCTTAGGGTGCTATAGTCTTAGTGTCTCACTAAATGGGCACATCCATTATTTAAAAGATATAGGATATTGTTCCAGTCACTGGCACTTCTTCCAATAAATTTAGAAAACATGCCAAAATCATAGGCACTAGTGCAGTTAAACTACATAAATTTTTGTTTTCAGAACCCAAACTCAGTCCTGCCAAAGACCATAGTGCAAACTCAATATAATCTAAGGCCATGAGCAGAGAAGGAACATCTGGGTTTTAGCTTTGCCAATGTTACTAGTAAATTTATGCCAAGTCTCAGAAACCCATGGTTTGTTGATATAAGTTAGATTAGAAAATATATCACATAAAGAGGTTAATTATATCACTATGTTTAGGATATCTGGGGGAAAATATCATTATGCAAATGTTTCATCTCTTGGAATACTATTTGAGATATTACTGCCTTCTGGCAAAATTCAGAAATTAGCAATGACAACAGCCTCAATCACCAGGTTTTATTTGACAGGTCTGTCTTTCCCATAAAGCTTATTTAAACTATTATTTAACAGTTTCTCTTGACATTTCACATTTCTAGCAAGACAACCCTCCATGGAGGTAGTCTCTATTAGTAGCAGGTCCTTTACAGTATCTTGTGAGCAGGCCTCTCCATCCTATGGTAAATAGAATCTTAAGCCTAAGAATCCTCTTCTCCTAGGCAAGTTTCTTCAACTCTATATTGTTTTTAACTGGAAATTTATCCACAGTGGTTTTTTAACTAAAGCCACTATTGGTGCAATTGCCACATGCTTCTTATCAGACTATCTTTCCATTGGAATAATGCAGAATACTGATAGCATTTCTTTATACTACATATTTTTATTTATGAAATATCTTTATCCTATATAATAAAAGGATAATATGCAAATAGACCAAAAAGCAGAACTGGAACAACCGAACTACAGGTTGCCATGACACGCACTGACCACCAGGGGGCATGTGCAGAACAAACCAGGCCAAAAGGTGATGGTAGAGCAAGTGAGAGGGGTTACCAGACCAAGGCAGGGCACTGGTCACTGTCATCGGGGCAAGCCCCTGTTGGTTACTGGAAATTCTTTGTTTCCACATGCCACAGTCCCACTGGGTGCTTGCACATACTGCCAGCGCCAGAGCTGTTGCTCACACTCCCTGCCAGTGCTTGGAGTTGGTCTCAATGACTCAATGCCATCAGAGGGCGCAGGCAATGGCTGCTGGCCTGATTATGCCTTAGGGCTTCTCTACTTCCTCCTGACAGCACTGGCTCAGCTTGCACCTACTACTGGAACCAATGCCAATTGCTTTGCACTGTTAGTGGATGCCAGCAGATCTGGTGCTGTCAGTGTGTGGGAACAGTGGCAGCAGGAGTAGGGCTGCCAATAGACAGGAGACCGGGGCCCTGGACAGGGAATTGCAGGATGGGCCCTGTGCCTATAGCAACCTCCTCAATGCCCACAGTTCCTTTCAAGATGCACAATTTTGTGTACTGGGCCCCTAGTAGTAGAATATGTGTCGAGTGTTCTTTTTTTTTTTTTAATATATTTTATTGATTTTTTTACAGAGAGGAAGGGAGAGGAATAGAGAGTCAGAAACATCAATGGGAGAGAGACATCAATCAGCCCTCCTGCACATCCCACACTGGAGATGTGCCCGCAAGCAAGGTACATGCCCCCGACCGGAATCGAACCTGGGGCCTTTCAGTCTGCAGGCCAACACTCTATCCACTGAGCCAAACCAGGCTTGGCAAGTGTTCTTATTTTACTATTGGAAGGGTCACTTGAAATGAAACAGTTTAACCATTTGTAGTTTGATTCTTCTCTCTCTTATCCAATGTAATACTAATGCTTTCTATTAGAATAAAAACATATTTTTAATTTACATATGGCTTCTGTCTCAGATATTTTTCTAAAATCTTCTTTTAGGTTTTGAATTGTGGGCTCTCTCATAATTCAAAAAATATTTTATAATCAGTGACCTCTGTATCTACTAAAATAATCTGCTACTCAAATAATTATGAATGCATTTATTATACACATATATTGCTTGGTTCTACCTAGAAGGTTTTTTTTACCCATGAAGCATTCTCTTAATAGACTAACTGTAGCTTAGTTTTGGTCCATATCTGGCTCCTTTTAAATGAATTTTATTCTTTGTTTTCTCTTAGAGTTTTATTTGAAGAAAACCAGAAATATATTACCTCAAAATAATTATCTTTGGCTTAAATTTTTTGAGATAAAGGTAATTAAGAAACAATGAATGTAAGAAAAGTTCTCTATAATCTTCCCTTTTCTTCCTCAAGGCAGGATATAAATTCTTCTTTTACTAGAGACAGATTCTGATAAGTCCAAAGATGGCACCAGAGAAATATGCCAACAAACCTTACTTAATTAGTTCCCTCTCATGATTAAACCTCTCAAGTTTCTATCCAGGGAAACTTAAATAGCTTCCTTTGTTCTGTCATTTATCTATAAAGATATTGTTCTTTGTTGAAGGTGCCATATAAGCCAGAGTTCTAAGCTACTACTTTGAGTTAATCTTCACCTTTGGTTTCTTCTGCATGATGTTAATAAACCACTTTTTATCTTGTTCATCTTTTTGTTAAAGATTCCTAACTAAAAGCCCAAGATGAGTAAAGCATTGCCTTCCCTACAAATTTATTACTTCTCTTATTTATTTATTTATTTTTATTTTATTTTTAAAAATATATTTTATTGATTTTTTACAGAGAGGAAAGGAGAGGGATAGAAAGTCAGAAACATCGATGAGAGAGAGGCATCGATCAGCTGCCTCCTGCACGCCCCACACTGGAGATGTGCCCGCAACCAAGGTACATGCTCTTTACAAGAATTGAACCTGGGACCTTTCAGTCCGCAAGCCGATGCTCTATCCACTGAGCCAAACCGGTCTCGGCTTTTATATATTTATTATATCTTCTTCAAACTCTTATACAAGAATAGGATTCACAATGTCAAAAATTGTTTCACCATGAAATTTATTTAGCAACTAATTAAATACAGGGTGTCCTCCCAAAAATGTACATACACTTTAATAGCTGATAGTTCAGTTTCAAAAGTGAAATATATTTTAATACACAATGCCTTTATAATTATTCAAAATGTGTTTATACATTGTTTCGAGACATGCTATATTTATACTATCTTCTTTAACTATTGCATTAAAGACTGCCCAAATTTTATGTAAACACTGTGTAACTGCATTTGCTTTTATTTTGCATCTTTTATTTGTAGCTTTAAGAAGCATTTACTCAATTATTTGTATGGTCCATTTCAATTTATTCTCTGAAACCTAATTCTTTCCTTTGATTAGATATTTTAGGGCCCTTGTCACTGTTTCTGATATAGCAATGACTTAAATATCAGAGGCATTTTTTTGCCTTATTATATCAATTTTTTATTGATTTATTCTGGCTTTCAAGATTTTTGTCTTTAAATTTTTAAACTGCCACTTATGGCTCATGCTTTCTTTTAAGAAAACTTCTTTCTCCTCTAGCGTAGTCAGAATTTTTCTCCTTCATTTTCTTCATTATTTCACTGCTCCTGTTTTGATAATAAGTACATTTTCAGATCTCTGGTTTATCTTTAATTTCATGAGCATGCCTAATTCCAGTAACAATCTTAAGGTTATAGTTCTAAAAATTTAACACAAGTAAAAAGTACCCAAGGTAGTCATAACATGCAAATTCAAGTTTATGGATTAGAGTACAAGAAATGTATTGAGGTTATAAGATACATTATGGTATATTCTAATGCTATTCAATAGACCACTCTTTTAGTGGTGTTTGAAAATCCTTAAGGTTTTTAGTAAATTCACTGAATTGTCCATCTTCATCAAGCTAAAGTAATAAATTATTTTTACCAAAGGGCTCATATTTTTTTTTTTTTTTTTTTTGTGTGTGTGTGTGTGTGTGTGTGTGTGTGTGTGTGTGTTTATTAATAAAATACATCCCACACTTCTCTGGGTAAAGTCATAATTTTCAGAAATCTAAATCCATATTTACAGATAGTAGGCCAGAAGCCGATCTTTTTTTTTAAATAATAGAGAGCTGTAGACAGGGAATTAATTGCTCTAAAGGGTTAGAGCTAATGATAGATATTGGTAGTTGAAGCAGCCCCCAACTGTTAGTCCTAAATTTACTGATTGGCTTTTATTGGAGTTTCCTGCCTAAGGGATATGGGTGTATCCTATAATTTTAATCTTAATAAAAGGGATGGTAAAGCAAGAGCCCACTAGAATTGGACTTCTGCCTGGCCCCCATTTCCCAAATTAATATTTTTTCTAAGTCTTTTTTTTTTCATTTGTGTGCGGCCTTCTCCAGAACCCAAACCCTGAACCGGAACCCTGAATCATGCAGGTCATGAAGGGGTTCCCACAATAGTATAATGAATAAATACAGAGTCAATTTAAACAAACCATATGAAGCTAAGCATAATCAGTCACTTCAGAGTTTTCACTTTAGTTCCTAAAGGCTATTTAAAGCTAGAATTTCATTAGAGCTCTGTAGCATTAATAAGAGTTCAGCTTCCCTGCAGATTATATGCAGCTTTGATGGTTCCCTTGACAGAAGCTAAATATTTTTCATCTTACCCCAGCCTTATCTGTAAATCAGACCAAGAAGTATATGTAGCAGAAGTCAACCTACACAACTTACAACCTAGAGTTCTGTAATTTATCTGTAACCCTCATGTTCCCTTCTCTTCTTGAAAACTCCACATAATTCCTCAGTCTTTGAGTTCCATGGTTTCTTTAGAGAACTTTTTGAGGACTATTTCTTATAGAAACTCATTTGGCTTTTGTTAAACTGTGGCTTTCTCATCAAAACAAAATTTTAAGTATTTGTCTCATAAAAATAGATACCAAAATGTTAGCAGCAATGAGCATACCAAAATAGCAAATGACCTGAAACTTATTTTTTTCTCTCAAGGACTGGGATGGGTATGAGCTTTCAACTTAACCTGCAAGCTAACAAATGAACCTGACACAGCTTATAGAAGCCAGCAGAGAAAACAAGTTTCCTTGTCAGAGACTTTATTACTTAATGCAAGTGCAGTATTGGCTTCATGTTTGCATCACTTCCTCTCCCACAGAACAATGAGAAATGGTTGTGGTGGGAGCTATAAAATGTCGGTGAGGAAATCCAAGCTTAGAATATCTTCAGTCTTTTAAAAAGACTAGTAGAAAACATGCTTCATCTTTTCTCCAGAGGGAAACATTGTCTTTAGTTTCCCAAAAAGCAAATAAGTCTGCCCTCTCTCCTGAAGGGAGAAACTATCTTTTATTCCAAGGCTATCCTACATAATAAAGAGGTAATATGCAAATAAACCATCACTCCAACACAAGCATGGCTGCCCCCATGTGGATATAAGATTGCTGCCACAAGATGGCCAGCAGGGGAGGGAAGTTGTGGGAAATCAGGCAAGCAGGGAGGGGAAGTTGGGGGTGACCAGGTTAGCAAGGGAGGACAGTTAGGGATGACCAGGCTGGCAGGGGAGTGATCAGGGGTGATCAGGCAGGCAGTCAAAAGCAGTTAGGGGCAATCCATCAGTCAGGCAGGCAAGCAGTTGAGAGCCAGCAGTCCTAAATTATGAGAGTGATTTCCAACTGCCTGTTCCAACTGAGCAGTTGGACATACCTTAAGGGGTCCCAGATTGGAGAGGGTGCAGGCTGGGCTGAGGGACACACACACACACACACACACCTATGCATGAATTTTGTGCACTGGGCCACTAGTTAACTATATAAACATCTTTGAACAGATTGTGTGGAACAAACATTGGAGTAGTAGAAGCCCAATGCATGAAAATTGATGCACTGGAGGGGAGTCCCTCAGTGCTCCCTTCTCCCTCTCACAGTCAGGGAACCTTCAGGGGTGGGAGGTGACCCAGCAATCAAGGGAAGGCAATGCCCAATCATACCTCTGCTGCTGCCACTGCTGTCAGTGCAAGCTTTAGCCAGCCCTGGTTACCTGAGCCTCAGGTAGCTCTGGGTGGCTGGGCAGCCACCATCTGAGGCTTCCTGGTGTCTCGGGCCGGCCTTGGACACCTGAGAGGCTGAGAGCTTTGGGGAACTCAGGAGGTAGGTGGGCTCAGCCTTGTCACATGTTTGCCACCCCAGGGGGGCTGAGGAGACTGAGTGCCACGATCTTATGGCTGTGAGTGCCACCATCTTTGAGGGCATATCAGTCAATTAGCATATTCCCTCCATATTGGCTGTGGGTGCCAGCATCTTTGAGGGTTGGGCAGTCAATTAGCATTTATTTCGGTATTGGCTGTGGGTGCTGCCATCTTTGTGACAGTGTAGGGGTCAATTAGCATATTCCCTCTTTATTAGATACTAGAGGCCCAGTGCACAAAATTTGGGGTAGTGTCCTGCAGCCCATTGTGCTCCCTCTCCAATCTGGAACCCCTTGAGGGATGTCCGACTGCCTGTTTAGGCCCTATCCAGGTAGGGACTCAGCCTAAACAGGCAATCAGACATCCCTCTCAAAATCCAGGACTGCTGGCTCCCAACTATTCACCTCCCTGCTCACCAGCTTTTCTTCCTGATTGTCCCTAACCACTTCTACCTGCCAGCCTGATCACCTCCTAACTACTTCTCTGCCAGCCTGATTGATGCCTAACTGCTCCCTGCCAGCATCTTTGTTCCTGACTGCCCTCTCCTACAAGCCTAGAAACCCCTAACTGCCCTCCTCTGCAGGCCTGGGTCCCCCTCAACTGGCCTTCCTTGCAGGCCCAGTCACTCCCAACTTCCCTCCTCTGCTGGCCTGGTCACCCCCAACTTTCCTCCCCTACTGGCCTGATTGCCCACAACTGCCATCCCCTGCAGGCCTCTCCCCTGCTGGTCATCTTGTGGTGGCCATCTTGTGTCCACCTGGGGGCAGGATCCTTTGAACACATGGGGGCAGTCATCTTGTGTGTTGGAGTAATGGTGAATTTGCATATTACTCTTTTATAAGACAGAACAGAGACCTGGTATACAGATGGGGACCAGCTGGTTTGTCTTGGAGGGTGTCCTGGATCAGAGTGGGTCTTCCCTTGGGGCATGGGGTGTCCTAGGTTAGGGACCTGTGGTGGTTTGCAGGCCAGGCACGCCCCCCAGTGACCCAAGTAGAAGCCCTGGTATCTGGGATTTATTTATCTCCTACAATTGAGACTTTGTAGCCTTAAGCAGAGACCTGGGCCCACCATGGTGTGCAGATAGTTTGGTTTCCTCCATCACCAGGGGCAACCCAAGCCTCCCTCCTGCTCTCTCTGTGGCTGTAGCCATCTTGGTTGGGTTAATTTGCATACTCGCTCTGATTAGCTGGTGGGTGTGGCTTGTGGGTGTAGCAGAGGCAGGGTCAATTTGCATATTACTCTTTTATTGGATAGATTGATGTGCAGAAATACAAAAGATCCATGAGGAATTGTCCATCGCATTGCCCAGGTCTCAGCCACATAAGGGTAAAACCAGCTCTGCTTCAAGAAAGAGGACATTGCAAGTCATCAAATTCATGAATTTTCTTGATGCTCATTGTTAAAAAATCTATCAGTGTAGCCCAGCCAGTGTAACTCAGTGATTGAGTGTCAACCCATGAAGCAGGAGGTCATGGTTCAATTCCTGGTCAGGCCACATGCCTGGGTTTCAGGCTCAATCCCCAGTAAGCAGGAGGCATCTGGACCATCATTCTCTCTCATCATTGATGGTTTCTATCTTTCTTTCCCTCTCCTTTCCCCTTGAAATAAAAAACATTAACATTAACAAAACAACAACGAAAATTCCCTAGATAAACTACTCAACTTAGCCATGCCCAAAGTTTCGAAATCTGTTTAAAAGTCACTGCCCCAAATTCCGTAACTTGTAGTTTCATCATATCCTGTTAAAAAAAATTAAACGTGATTAAACTTAACTTTCTATTAGAAAATGTAACATATTTGCTATCTCCAGCCTGCTCTTTTAAAACTGATGACACACAGAAGTGGAAAAGAATTTTAAGTCCAGAGATAGGCTGGTACCCAAGAGTGGGAAATGGAAGGTACTGAGCTGCAACACCCAGATTTTCCTCCCGAACACACCCATGTGGTCAGTTCATTTCTTTTTTCCTGAAGTGGAATGAGGTATTTTGAGAAAAGACAAAATGTTTAGGGACAAATTTTTCTTGTAGCAACCAAAATTAGAGAATGGTTCACAATGAAGATAAAATATATTTGCCTTCATATTTTAATTTATAATTTGTTTCTCTGAATGTCTCTGCAAATGTATGTGTCTGTCAACATAAAAATAAATGGCCATTTCTCCTCAATATTGCCAATATCTGGAATCAGTATTAAGAAGCAATGTTTTATAAGTAGACAAAGTAGACTTAGATTATTTATAGCTATAATTATGTTGATTACCTATGAAGATTGTTACATAATAAAAGCATTTATGACCTTATATAACAATAAGGTCAAAATCAGGGCAGTTCTAGCATTAGTTCAACAGCCAGATGACCACAGGATCTCTCTGAGTATCTAGGCAGCTATCTTCAGTGCATTGTTTTTTGGCTTTTTTTATCATTTATTTATGTTCTTAGCTTTTCTGAAATATTTTTGCTGTTATTTTTCTTGCTACTAAGTTGGAAATAATAATTGTCATCCACCCTGTGAAATTTCTAAAATTTGTATTATGGCCAAATGTGTACATTCACTTTTTATAAATGGGCTTTATAAAAAGTGAATGTACACCTTTCAGGCAGGGCTGATGAGAAAGAGGCCATGATATGACAAAGGGAGAAGATCTCTGTTTGCAACCCAAGAAGAGAGGCCTCAGGAGAGAACAACTCTGCATGAGGCGTTTTGGAATCCTTTAATTTGGAGATTTCCCAATCTCCAAAACTACAAGAAAAAGAAATGTGTATATTTTTTTGTAAGCCACCTAGTATATTGTTATGGCAGTCCAGGAAGGAAAAATACCCTCATTCCATCTTTTTGATATAGCCTCTACATAGCCTTAACATTTATATTTATATACTTTATATAAAGCATGTAAAATGACATGTATTTTATAATAAACTAATATATAATTCTATATAAGCATTTACATATACATACAAATATATAGATATGTAACAATATGTATGCCTCTGTATATGCATGTGCCTATGTGTATGTGTGTGTACAATTTTGATCAAACTATGCAATGACATTCCATTGCTTTATGATGAAATAGATAATAGAGAAAATAAGGTTTATCCCCACTATTGCTGTAGCCAAAATGAATTTTATGATAGGAAGAGTGAATATCAATATCAATTTACAGGTTACAACCACATCTTAGTGTAACCTAGGCTGTCCCTCAATGGTCCATACAAAGTCTGTTTCTCTACCTTATGGCATAAAAGGTCTTTGGCAACTGTTTTAAGACTACAGAACAGATCTTCAAAAGATATGTTTGGGATTGGTACATAGAAAACCAAGTAAATGAGATGCTCATTTACTAAAAACTTAGTGTCTTTGAGTACAGGGATGATGTTCTGAATAGAACAGCAGCCACCAAATCCCAGTCTGCCAGAATTATTATGTACTTTCTTTTAACATTAGTTGTACATACACTATGGTCACAATGCTGAAGTTGTCTTTTATAATTTGTCCAAAGGATACATTTGACTGTTAGTATGAGAAACATTGCTGATAATTTTCAAAAGTGATGGCATGCTTTCATAATTCACTCCCATCACAAACATGGAAATATCAACAAAATGGAAATAGATGACACTTTTATTCCACACTATGTTGAAGCCACCAAATGGACTCCAGAACATATTTTGTACTGTACCACTCCATTCAGGCTAGTGGAATCTCACTTCTGGAAAATAGGGATGTGCTTCCCACTGATCACAGGCCTCCTAATTTCAGTCAGGGTGGTACTGAGCATACTGTAAGAGTAAATCACGTAGCTGAATACAATAAAGGAAGTTGTAATGTTTAGATTAGCCTCTGTGCTAGTTTTGAAAATAGCCCTAATGAACAGCTGCCCAAACCTGCCAATTATTTTTGCTCTAGTCTTCATCATATTTCAAGAATATTGGCACTGCACAAGAAGGTATAACTATTTAATGAATTGTCAAGGCATTGTATATTTATTTAACAGACTTCCTTCTCATTAATGGCATTTTGTGAGCTTAGAGACTAGTTTTTTTCCATTGAAGAGGTATTTGTTAATAAATTATTACACAAATTCAAATATACACAACTAAATTTAATTTTCCCATATGTAAGAGGTAGCATGTGCTAAACCACTCAAAAATAGTAGCTTTATAGAGAAATTCTTTAACTTTACTTAAATAATTTAACATATATCACCTAAAAACTACATATATCACAACTAAAATATACATGATTTTTATTACTAGTGATTCTGAACATAGGCCCTTTATACCAACCATTTGTTTTGGGGATATATAGATTACATCACATAGCTAAGAAACAATAGAACAAACATATTTTCTTATTATTTCCCAATAAATTGAAATTATAGATTTGTTTTTACTTTGTCTGATATTATAATTGTGAGACAAGAAATATTCTAAAAGAAATGTTAAATTTATCTAATAATGCAAAATATCATTACAGAGATAGCATGAGGTTAAAATGCCACACAAAAGAATGCAGAGGGCCAGGGTATGGGATGGGATGGGGGTTCTTATTTAATAGAGCTGCTTTCCTCTGCTAATGAAGTATGCCTATAAAGTACACTGGGAAAAAAAAAAAAAGATCTGCATGAATGTTAAATAATCCTGTAGGAGTTATGTTGCATTCTCCAAAAGAAAATGATAGGTTACTGCAATTGACTTTAGACTTGTTTTTCATTTAAAAACAGAAGAAGAGGAGAACTTCCTTTAAAATTAAAGTAGTGACCCATAATTTATTTCTTTAAAAAAGATCCTATCTAATAAAAAAGTAATATGCAAATTGATAATACCTCTTCTACACCCACAAGCCACACCCACCAGCCAATCAAAGTGAGTATGCAAAGTAAGCCAACCAAGATGGCTACGGCCACAGAGAGAGCAGGAGAGAAACTTGGGTTGGAGGAAGCCAAGCTTTTCGTAAAAGCGCAAAGCCTGACCGCCAGAGGCCTCCACTTAAGGCAACAAAGTTTCAATGGCTGTGCAAGCAGAAGACTTGGTTCCTCTCCAGCCTACAAAGTTTCAATTGTAGAAGATAGTAAATCCCAGATACCAGGGCTTCAGCCTGGGTCGCTGGGGGTGTGTGGCCACTCTGAAAACAATCAAAGGCCCTTCACCCAGTACATCCCACACTCCAAGGGAACACCCACCCTGATCCAGGACAAACTTCAGGGCAAATAAGCTGGCCCCCACCCATGTACCAGGCCTCTATCCTATCTAATAAAAAAAGTAATATGCAGATTGACCATCATGCAACACATAAGATGACTGCCCCCATGTGGATACAAGATGGCCAGCAGGGGAGGGCAGTTGGCAGGAACCAGGCCTCCAAGGGAGGGCATTTGGAGGTGATCAAGCCTGTAGGGGAGGGAAGTTAGGAGTGACAAGGTTGGCAGAGGAAGGAAGTTGGGGGTGACCGGGCCTGCAGGGAAGGGAAATTGAGGGGGACCAGACCTGCAGGTGAGGGCAGTTAGGGGAAAACAGGCTGGCAGGGGAGCAGTTAGGCCTCAATCAGGCTGGCAGGGGAATGGTTAGGAGATGATCAGGCTGACAGGTAGATGCGGTTAGGGGCAATCAGGAAGGCAAGCAGGTGAGTAGTTGGGAGCCAGCAGTACTAGATTGTGAGAGGGATGTCCCAGATTAGTGATGGAGCAGGCTGGGCTGAAAGACACCCTTCCCCCCATGCACAAATTTTGTGCACTAGGCCTCTAGTTTAATATAATGTAGTTAAAGTAGCAAATTCTTTTGAATAAAAAAAATAGCCAGTGATTTTTTAGGGTATGTTTTACTAATGTGCACATGTAATCTAAAAGCTTTCAGTCTTAAGCAAGAATAAAACAATGTCTTATTCATTTGGCTTAATAACAAAAATTAGCTGTACCATGTATAGTTAGCTTATTACCACTAACTGGAGCTCAATATCTGCTTTTCTATTTATACCAACAAAGCCATTATAAAAAGAGGGATGTGATTATGTGATAATGGCAGACTTTGCAAAATGATTTTAAAGAGGTCTATGAAAGATATTATTTTCTAGTAAGAATATATCATTAAAATAAGTTCTAAACATGAAAATTAGACTAATCATAAGTTTAAAAAACATTGAGGTATTTTCTTGATTTACACATCAATTAATAGTGAAAATTATTTTTTGGAGAATAATAAACATTTCTTTGAGATTCTGGAGTCAGTGCACAACAATAAATTCTATAAATGTAAGCTTATACAAGTTGAAAATAGTCTTATTGTATTCTTATGCAGATTGAATATTGTACTTATATGACCATATAACTTAGTGTTAAAGGGGAAATCCACTTTGGAAAATTTTTGGCAGTCATAGTTATTCAAATATCATTCACACTTCTTATCCAAAGAAGTCTTTTTCACATCTTTATTGTTTTTCACCTAAATATCTATCCAAACAGCTTAATCTTTTCCATCTTTATACAAGTACACCCACCATATCTCATTTTACTAAGGCTGCCACATACCTGATCTTCTTGACCCATGTTTATAAGTCATAAACCTGGGATTTCAGTGTCCACACTAATGCAAATCTGAGTATGTACACACCTCTTACAAAGTCCTTCAAGTATCCCTTTTGCCTTAAGGTCAAATCCAAATGTCTTAACATCATCTACATGGCCTGGCCTCTAATAACCTCTGCAGTCTATTCCTTGACTGTTTCTTTTTACGTCATGCACCACAGTTATTTAGAGCCCCTTGTGTTTTCCAAATGCCCTCATGTGTCTGATCTACAGTATTAAAAGGCACTCTTTGTCCTGGTTAGAATTTTCTTCTGCTAACTCCTTTCTAGAGTTTTTTTCAGACTTCAGCTATCTATTTGAACATTCCTTCCTGTAGGAAGACACATCATTTACAAAGTCTTGGTAGGGTGTTCCATCTATGTTCCCTTTCAGCACAATCATGCATTGTTACAAGTCTGAGTCCTCCACAATGAGCATACTTCTTAAAAGCAGTCATTAGTCTGGCTGGTGTGGCTCTGTGGTTGAGCATCAAATTATGGACCAGAAGGTCACAATTCAATTCCTGGTCAGGCTCCATCCCCAGTGAGAGCCATGTAGGAGGCAATAAATTAATGATGCTCTCTCATCATTAATATTTTTTTATCTCCTTCTTCCTATCTCCCTCTCCCTTCCTCTCTTTGAAATCAATAAAAACATTTTTTTTTTAAAAAAGCAGTCATTAGTCCTTTTTTTCTTTCCCCTTTCTACTACACAGAGAAGTGCTGGTAATATAACAGTTTAGTGAACAGTTCTGATTTAATAAATTCTGAAAGCCTTTCATGGATTAAGTTACATGTCAATGTTAGTATTTAATTACAGTTGTTTATAAAAATACTAGAGGCCTGTGCACGAAGTTCATGTATGATGGGCTGTTCCTTAGCCCAGCCTGCACCGTCTCCAATATGAAACCCTTTGAGGTATGTCCAACTGCCTCATACAATCCAGGATGCTGACTCCCAACTGCTCACCTGCCTGGCTTCTTGATTGTCCCTAACGTCCCTAACGGCTTCTGCCTGCTAGTCTCATCACCCCCTAACCACTCCCCTGCCAGGCTGATTGAGGCCTATCTGCTTCCCTGCCAGCCTATTTGCCCCTAACTTTCCTCCCCTGCAGGCTTGATCTCCTCCTCCCCCCCCCAAAAAAAAACAAAAAAAAAAACCCTCCTCTCCCCTGCAGGCCTGGTCCCCCCAACTTATCTCCTCTGCCAGCCTGGTCACCACTAATTGCCCTTCCCTGCATGTTTGATTGCCCACAACTGCACTCCCTTGCAGGCTGGGTCCCTCCCAGTTGCCCTTCCCTGCTGGCCGTCTTCTGGTGGCAATCTTGCATCCACATGGGGGAAGGATCTTTGACCACATAGGGGAAGCCATCTTGTGTGTTGGAGTGACAATCAATTTGCTTATTACTCTTTTATTAGATAGGATAGGTTTTACATTATGTTTAAATATGTTTCTACATAGTAGTTTGAAAATGCCATATTGAGAAACTTGTACTTTTTAGTTGCACATATTCACATATTTCTCAAGTAATCTAAGGTGATTATTTGGCTATACAATCTATATTTATGAAAGCCTAAGCAACCATTTCGATCAAATGACCAGAACAACAGAAATGACCGGAACAACTGATTGCTATGATGTGCACAGAACACCAGGGGGCAGACAGTCAATGCAGGAGCCATCTATGGGTGGTCAGTGTGTTCCCACAGCCAACCACCTAACTGGTGGGTGATGGCAGATGTGGCCCCTTTCCCAGGAGGGCCTTGGGAATGGTGGTCAACCTCCCACTCCTTGTCCCTCCCTCTGGCCAGCAGGCTTAATTGGCCCACCACCTGCTTGCTGTGGTGGTAGCACAGCAGCGAGGAAAGGAGTGTGGGGGGGGAGATGAGCCATGCAGTGGCAGGCACCAATGGGGGTACTGTTGTCTGCTCCTTCAGTGCTTGGCCTGTTGCCTCTTCTCCTGACCCCATTGGGGCCTTCAGGCCCCAGATGAGATGGGAAACTCGGGGTGGGTGGTGACAGACATGACCCCTTTCCCAGAAGATCTGAGGGCCAGTTCCCTCCTTGGAGCCGGTGGCCAACCTCCTGTGGCCCCTCCAACAAGCCAGCAAACCTCCTGCGGTCCCTCTTCCCCAACCCTCTCCTAGGGTGTGGTAGTGAGGGAAGGTGGTGGAGGGGAAGACAGGG
>PVJN01011348.1:0-54393 GCA_004026805.1 Lasiurus borealis
CACACACTCCCACCAAACCAGGGTGGAGAAACACTCACGCCAGGGTGATGACGCTAAAATCCAGCCAGTTCCAAGGATCCCGCAGGTAGGTGAACTCGTTGAGACAAAACCCTCCTGCCACTATCTTGATCAAGGCTTCGAAGGTATAAATGACAGTGAAGACGTACCTGGAGGGAGGGGGGAAGGAGCTCAGAGGGAGGGCTGCTGAGGTGGTTCCAGAGGAAAACTGCCAAGATCTCCCCCCCCCCCCCGCAAGGTGGGGAAGGGGAGGAAGAAAAGACGCAGAGAGAAGAACTCCGAAGAATGGGTCGAATGTGTGTGGTTAAGACGATTGGCGGTATTTGCTGCTCAGATGGTAGGCGGGGGGCCATGGACACCCCAAGTTTTCAGGTTCCCAGAGGCTCCCTGCTTCTGAGAGAAGACAGAGGCTCCTCTTCTAACCTGTGGATGGCTGAAGAGGTGGAAGACAGTGGCACCTGCAATACAGTGGCACCTCGAGATACGAGTTTAATTCGTTACGTAACCTTGAGGCGTGGGAAACTATGAGACGCTCGAGTCGAGGTAAACTGGTGGGTCGTGTGCAGCCGGCCGATCCGCGGGATGACTCCTATCTCAAATGTTGCTCGTATTTCAAAGCAAAAATCGCTCGCTCGACGGCTCGTATCTCAAAAATCTCGCATGTTAGGGCACTCGTATCTCGAGGTACCACTGCATTTCTCCTCCCCAAACTTCTGTACTCCGGCTGTCTTTTCTTCTCACTCCATGCCTCCCTCCCCTATCTCACCCTTGTTTCAGGGATCCCAGTCTAAGCCACACAAGGCAGGAAACAGCTGGGTGTCCTGGAGGAACAAGCATGTATGTCCACAAACATCTTCTCAAACCTGTTCTTTTATTCCATTGGTTGGATTTGCAGGGAGGAGGGTGGTGTTTCTCAAATGTCCAGATTCCCTCCATCACCTACAGGAGTGCTTCTCAAACTCCAGCACGCACCTTCCGGGTTCATTCAAACATGGATTTCCGGGTTTGCACCCAACCGCTCCCAGCATTCTTAACTGAGTACATCTGGAGTAAGGCCCCCCAAACTGTTTTCTGAACAAGTTCCCAGCTGATGCTAATGTTGCCAGCCCAGAGAACCGCTGACTAAAGGAACCCAGATGCACACCTAAATCATACAATCTTGGACACATGAAATGCTTTACGTTATAAAACACTGGTATTACAAAGGGGAAGACTTTTTTTTTGAACATAGGTATTTGCCTCTACCTTTTCTAAAATTCTTAAATGATAGTAAAAGGATTTTTTTAAAGCATAAGCCCACCAGGACAAAGATAGTAGAGAACGCAACATCTTTTTGGAGGTGAGCGGGAAGATGGACGCGTGGTAACTGACAGAGCAGACCCAAGGAAAGGAAAGAATAATAATCTCTGGGAAAAGAGGTGTGCATCAGGCCGAGAGAACACTGAGACTAGACTGAGGCAGGGGATGGAGCACTCCAAGAGCGGTTTCCCCCGGAAGATGTGAAACTGTTGGAAAACCTGATGTGAATAAATTGAAAAGACCCAAGAAAGACGACACCTCAGTTGCAAGCGGGGCGCTCCCAGAAGCAAAGCAAACCGCCCCGCAGAGGACTTAGAGACGCTCAGTCCCTGGGGCCTGGGGGGAGGGTGGCGGGCAGGGGCTGGGACAGTTTGAGAGTCTTTCCAAGAAGCCACTGAGCTTTTCTGATCGCACTCCACGCCACCCGTGCACTGGAAACGGATTGGATGCTCATCCTCTTGAAAGGTGAACGCGAGGGAGGGAGTTGCACACCAAGACAGGACGGTAAAGGAAAAACGTACACACTGAAAGGCAGACAAGCCTCCCACCCGCCTGCTTCCTCCCTGCAGCACGCTCCTGGAAGCCCGGTAGTCAGGTTAACAGCCCAAGATGCTGCGCTTTTCATATGGACAGGCAGCCAGCAAGCGTCGGGATTTTTAAGGATGCTTTAATTCCAAAGATTAAAGAGACCAAATAGGAAAGAGGAAGAAAAGAAAAGAACAGAAAAGAAAAGAAAAGAGAAGAAGAGGCAATGCAGGGAGCAGGAAAAAAAAAGAAAAAACAAACAAAACAAAACCCTGTCACTAATATTTTAGAGAGTTAAGAGATGGGAGGAAAATGGATACATAAAACAAGCACAGAAGGATATAAACAAGAATATTCAAAGGAGAAACAGAACTTTTAAAATTAAAAAAAATGTCACAGGGAAAGTAAAATATGAATGGGAGGGCTGAAGGTAAAATTGAGGAAATCCCTCAGAAAGTGGAACAAAAATGAAATGGACAAGAGGTGATGAAAAGTATCAAAAGTAGGAGAAACCAAGATGGCGGCCTAGGTAAACACCTAAACTGCTGCCTCGCATAACAATTTCAAAACTACAACTAACAGACAAAACGAACATATCAAGGCAGACAATCAAAGATTCAGAGCACTGTCCACAAAGAGAATCCTCTCTTTTGGAAGGAATGACAATCACATACACACCAAAGACTGAGCATCAAAATATTATCCCATTTTTCAAGCACAGTCTTGGAGGTTATAAGACAATAAAAGAAAGCCTTCAGCATTTTGAAGAAAGTAATGTCTAATGCAGAATTTCTTCTCCAGCTCAACTGTCAGGGGTAGGATGAAGACAATTACAGAGATGCAAAATCTCCGGAAATGTCCTTCCTATCTACCCTTCTAAGAAGGTTCCTAGAGGATGTGCTCCACCCAAACCAGGAAGTAATCAATAAAGAGGAAGATATGGGATGTAGGGGAGAGATCAATGGAATCCAAAAGAGAATGGAGAAAGAAGGAAAGAATAATAATCTCTGGGAAAAGAGGTGTGCATCGGGCCGAGAGAACTCTGAGACTAGACTGAGGCAGGAGACGGAGCACTCCAAGAGCGGTTTCCCCAAGAAGATGTGAAACTGTTGGAAAACCTGATGTGTTTGAATAAATTGAAACAATAATTAAACCTCTGGGAACAAATTAGTGATAAA
This sequence comes from Lasiurus borealis, assembly GCA_004026805.1. Lineage (NCBI taxonomy): Eukaryota > Metazoa > Chordata > Mammalia > Chiroptera > Vespertilionidae > Lasiurus > Lasiurus borealis. The sequence continues at coordinate 3,021 of PVJN01011348.1, forward strand.
TAATTAAACCTCTAAAGAGTTTGGGAACAAATTAGTGATAAATTGGTGAACAAATGAAGAAATAAAACCCTTATTAAACTCCAGAGAGAGCAAAAACATACAAAAAGGAAACGTAATCAACACACGCTGCACGGCTCAGCTGTGAACAGAATTGGCTCAGCAAATATTATAGACCAGTAATCATATGTGCAGCCAGACAATAGACACAGTATTTTAATTATCTCACGAAACTTTATGGTGCGACTAATGGGGACATGAGTGCGAGAGGGAATGAGTCTGTATCTGTGGACCTAATTCTCCCCTCCCCCCATAACAGAAAGCCAATAGATAACATCTAAGATGGAAGAAAAAAATAGTAGTACAGTATGAGGATATCATTAGAAATAGGAAGATAGAAGAAGTAAAAACGTTGAGAGGTTCGCCTTCAGAAATATGGAATTAGAGGTGAGAAGATGAGAAAAAAGAAAGGGCTGTTTCTGTTAGTCCAGTGGTTCTCAACCTGTGGGTCGCGATCCCTTTGGGGGTCGAACGACCCTTTCACAGGGGTCGCCTAAGACTATGGGAAAACACCTATTTCCCATGGTCTTAGGAACCAACACACCGCTCCTCGGTGTAGCAAAGTGTAGCAATGTAGTTTACTGTTGTTGTATGAAGACTGTTGCCCATGCTACACCACGATTCAAGACAAAACTTCATTTATTTGTAATTAGAAATAAATATTTCACAATATATAATTACATATTGTTTTTGTGACTAATCCCTATGCTTTAATGATGTTCAATTTGTAACAATGAAAATACATCCTGCATATCAGATATGTATTTACATGACAGTTCATCACAGTAGCAAAATTACAGTGATGAAGTAGCAACGGAAATAATTTTATGGTTGGGGGTCACCACCCCATGAGGAGCTGTCTTAAAGGGTCGCGCCATTAGGAAGGTTGAGAACCACTGTGTTAGACTCTTTATAGAAGTGCGACCTTTGACGCCACAAACTGGTATGTCTTCAAGAAAAGTGAAAATCAAATTAAAACGTGAAGAGCAGGCCTGGTTGTTCATCTCTGTGAGGGGAGAAACAGTGGTTGAAAACACTCACGAAGAAATCTCTGGCTGAACAGCTGCATGAGCTGCCAGCTTCCAGATTTTGTTGGTTTTCCCCCAAACTCCACACTCTGTGTTTTCTGCAGAAGGAAATCTGAACTCAGAATTATAGGTTATTGGGAAGCTTCGATAGTTCTGGCTTTTCAGATCCAATGCAGACCCCGAAATCATGGAGAGAATTCCCCCTAACGACAACGTTCGGTGTTTCATCAGCAGACCAGCGCCCCGGCTCAGCACCCCTGAGGGCTGAGGGGTCAGCGGTCCTAACCCCGAGACAGCAGCTGCCAGTCACACCCTCTCTCTGCTGGCAGGTGGCTTGGGAGATACGTCTCCGTGTTCCACTGCAGGATTTGGGTGTGATTTGTAACATGCAAAAGACATAACCTACATGTTTCTTCCTGCTGGCTGAAGAAAATCACCAGGTTCTGGGGAAAAAGAGTCAAAATCTCAGCCATGGGGCCATTTGCTGACCTTCAGCCACTGTTCAGTTTTAAGAAATTCTGAGCTCTGATCCTTTAAAAATCCTCATATTTTTGGTCCTGAAGTCAAAGATCCGTACTATTCTAAATCCTCAATGATCGTTTTAAAAAGATTTCATTCCTTATTTTAAAACACTGTAAACCCTGTCGTTTCTGCAGGCGTGTGATGGACACCCATGAATGAGGCATGTTCCATGAGTAAGGCGTGGTCTGCATTTGGAAGCAAAGTCTTTCCATGGCAGAGTGACGCCTCTGCATGCACCCCAAGTCAATGTATCTCCCTCGCTCCCCCAATTGCAGGAAAATATACGTAAAATTGACTACTTTGACCATTTTAAAGTATACAATTCAGTGACATTAAGTACATTCACAATATGGTGCAACCATCACCACTGTCCATCTCTAGCACTTTTTCATCTTCCTAGATTGAAACTCTCTACTCATGAAACATCAGCTCCCCATACTTCCCTTTCCTACTGTCTGGCAACCTCTGTTCTACTTTTTGTCTCCATAAATTTGCCTACTCTAGGGACCTCATATAAATGGAATCATACCATTTTTGTTTTGGGGGTCTGGCTTATTTTACTTAAAATTTTTTTAAAGGTTCATTCATGTTGTAGCATGTATCCGAATGTCATTCATTTTTAAGGCTAAGAATCCATTGTGTATGGCCCTGACCGGTTTGGTTCAGTGGATAGAGCGTCGGCCTGTGGCCTGGAGGGTCCCAGGTTTGAGTCAGGTCAAGGACATGTATCTTAGTTGCAGGCACACACCCAGTAGGGAGTGTGCATGAGGCGGCTGATCAATGTTTCTCTCTCATCGATGTTTCTGACTCTCTATCTCTCTCTCTTCCTCTCTGTAAAAAAAAAAAATCAATAAGATATATTTTAAAAATCCATTGTGAATGGATATACCACATTTTGTTCATGCATGCATCTGTTGATGGACATTTGTCTTGTTTTCACCTTTTGGCTATTGTAAATAATGCTACAGGAACATTCATGTCCAACAGAACGTTCAAAGTCTACCTCCTAGTTGACAAACTAATCTATAATGAAACCAGAAATCTATTTTAAAATCACTCATGTTTATGGCAAACGTAGACTGACATTGATTTGTTCGTAGTTTTATTAAACTGTAAAGTGAATTGTCTGGTTGTCTACAAACATAACAGTCAGTGATTTTCAATGCCAGTCACATTAGAGAAATCCAATAGTTCTGATAAAGAAACTCTACCAATTGTTTCCTGCTTTCTTTCCAACCACGATATTTATTATTGATTTCGAAGCTGGTTTCATATTTCACCAGCAAGAATGTAATTGCATTGGTTTTTGCTACAATGGTGAGTGATGACTATAGTTTTCATGTCTTTTCAACCTTTAACATTAAATTCTGACAACGTTGTACGGGAAAGCCTTAGTTTTTGTTGGCACTAGAGTACGTCAAATGGTTTAAAAGCGGGGTTGGTAAGCTTTACTGGGAAATATTGTGAAAGTTGTGGTAATTTTATATTATTATTTGATCAAAGTGTTAAGGGCTGATAATTCTAGGACAAAAGGCTCACTGATGCAACACAATTTAATTCTCATTTTCCATCGCCATGCTTCCTGTTTTCTTCTTTTTTTCTCTGCCTTTGTGAGATTAGCCACATCCCTTGTCCACTTGTCACGTGACATACAGATTCAAGCTTTCCCTTTTGTGACAGAGCCTACTTACTACTATATTTGTGACCTTATGTCACTTCTAGGATTTATTTTTCTACTTTCGTTATAATTCGGCAAACTACTGTGGAAAATGCTGATTCAGGTTGTGAATATAACACTATGCGACAGCAACAGCGACAAATGTGGGTTTAACAAATGGAAACAATAATGGTCAGGTGGCAATAAAATACATTCTTTAAGATAAATACATTCTTTAAGATGAATGACACCGGTATGAACTAAGCCAATCCTTGAATACAGTGCTTTTAAGAACATAAAAAGTGAGAAATTTATAGAAATTATGATTAATCTTACACTTCAGATTTTAAAAATTATCTGTGCATAAATGACTGCATAACTTTTTCTTCCGAATCTGTGAGATGATTTAGAGCAGTGGTTCTCAACCTTCCTAATGCCGTGACCCTTTAAGACAGCTCCTCATGTGGTGGTGACCCCCAACCATAAAATTATTTCCGTTGCTACTTCATCACTGTAATTTTGCTACTGTTATGAACTGTAATGTAAATATCTGATATGCAGGATGTATTTTCATTGTTACAAACTGAACATCATTAAAGCATAGTGATTAATCACAAAAACAATATGTCATTATATATTGTGAAATATTTATTTCTAATGACAAATAAATGAAATGTCGTCTTGAATTGTGGTGTAGCATGGGTAACAGTCTTAATATGACAACAGTAAACTACATGGCTACACTTTGCTACACCGAGGAGCGGTGTGTTGGTTCCTAAGACCAAGGGAAATAGGTGTTTTCCAATAGTCTTAGGCGATCCCTGTGAAAGGGTCGTTCAAACCCCAAAGGGGTCGCGACCCACAGGTTGAGAACCGCTGATTTGGAGGATACTGAGAGACTTCTGGTGGTCAGGAGAGATCCATAGATCCCTTATTGAGAAACTTGTAGGGAATGGAGAGATCTGGATGCTCTGTGAAACAGAATGAGAAGAATTGGAGCTCCCAGGGATGATACAGAAGGAAGACAGGGAGGCAGGGAGGTGGGAAAGCATCCCAAAGGGACAGTTTATGAGAGAAGATTATGGCCGCCTCCGTCACCAAGATAGGTCAGTTGAGATATTGGCAAGCTGAATGATCAAGAGAGAATCATTAAAAAGTGATCAAGATAGAATCATTAAAAAGTGATTAGCAAATTAATTAAGGTAAGTTACAATATTAACAGACGAAAGACTCTATGGTAAGCTTAATAAATACCACATTTTCCGGCGACTGGGTGTATAAGACAACTTTTTAACCCAGGAAAATCTTCTCCGAAGTCAGGGGTCGTCTTATATGCCGGGTGTCATCTTATAGGGTAGGTATATCCCAAATTCTATATTTTAACTGGAAAAGTTGGGGGTCATCTTATACGCCCAGTCGTCTTATACGCTAGAAAATACGGTACCGAAATGTTGATCAAAATCAACACCCATTCATTATGAAACTCTTAACACGACAGAAGTGGAAAGAAATTTCCCTAACTTGATAAAGGATTGTAATCATGAGAATCCCACGTCATCATGATAACAGTGAAACGTTAGACGTATATTGTATAAAAAAAGAGAAAAACAGCACTGCTCACCAGGATAGCTCCAGCATGGTGCTGAAGGGCCTGCCAGTTCAATGAGACAGGAAAAGTGACCCAGTGGCATAAGAATCCTAATGGAGAAACAATCTCAATATCATTATCCTTTATAGATGATATAACTGTTTCAACGGGAAACCCCAGAGACTCTACAGAGAAACGCTGAGACTTGTTAAAGAGTTCAGAAAGGTTGGGTGCAAAACCAATAGAGAGAAGTTAAAAACAGTAGTAGGTTTTGGCAATAAAAAATAAATATCAAAATGATCATGTAAGATCAGATGTGTAAAAGCTTTACATAAGACAGGACGCAATGCTATGGAAGAATATATATTAAAAAAAAAAGCCTGGGTACATTGGAATATACACCATGCTGATGTGGGAGAAGGCTTGATACTATAAATGTGGCAATTTTCCCTGTGGTAATAAAGACATTCAAGGCATTTACAATCAAAGCTTCAATAAAATTGTGAGGAAAGAGCTGGAAAATCTGACCCTTACACTGATACGGGGAAGCAAAGAAACAGGAAGAACCAAGTAATTTTCAAGGAGACCACAGGAAGGGCTGCCATCACCAACCAGGTCGGACCAGATCATAAAGCGTCTTAGATCTGCATGGTGTTGTCTCCCGTAGCAACAAATAAATTCCTGGGAGAGAGAGACTGAGTGTGCGTGGAAATCCGGTGCAAGACTGAGGGAGTAGAAGGAATGACTCGGGAAATGATGACCTATTAAAAGTGGAGTCGTAAGGATAATACACATGGAAAAATATTAGAAGCCTATTTCATGCACAACACACACACACACACACACACACACACACGTCGAGGAGGTCGCACTATCTACCTAAGCAGAGAAGAAAGTACAGGGTGGAGCAAAAGGAGAATTACAGTTGTGAGTACTCTACACAGTTTATCCTTGTATTATTATTTATTAATGCTCGTGTTATTTTCCATAGGAACAACTGAAGACCTCCTTTCGCCTCACCCTGTATGATGGCTTTTAGGAGAAAATACAGGAGAATAAATTTATAGAATATCACATAGCAGTAAAAAAAAAAAAATACACACACACAAAAACCCACAAATGAAATAAGTCTACATGTAGCCATGTAGACAAACACACAAACACCATGTTGATTTTTAAAAAGCCTCCGCTACAGCATGCATACAGTGTGGTACCCCCATAGAAAATGGCAAAGACACAAACACTGAAATTTGCTACTGCTTCAGCATCACTTCGCCTGATCTTCTCCAGGTGAGAGAACATTCTTTCCACCGTGCTTTTCCCTGCAACCAAATGGCTGCATTTCGTCAGCCTAGGGACCGCACCTGCTCACGAATTCCGTGCGCCAGGCCTCTAGGAGTGTATAAATATATGAAATCTTCCCACAAGCAGACAGAGAGGCGGGCAGGTAGTGGTGGTGGTTGGGGAGGGGTGGGGCAGGAAGGGGGAGAGAGGCAGGGAGCTGACTTTATCAGCCGGCGACAGAGCAAAGCTAACATTCCAGGGAGGCGCAGTGTCAGGGAGGATAGATAAGGGACGGGAACCACTTGTGTGCAAAAGCCTGTATCGAGCACACGCTGTGATAGGATCAGCTTCTGACTGCTCACTGACTGCGGTTTAATTTCTAAGAAACACACAACACGCTCTCGTAGCCCCATCTCACCCAAGGACATTCACTCTTTTCCTCAGGGCTCCCGGCAACACAGCCAACCACCCAGAGCTGTTATCAGTTTGCATTAAAAAATAAATCAGTTTGCATTAAAAAAATTTTTTTTTGTGAAGCTGAGGATACTGAACATCATTCCAAAGCTGTCACACCCATTTCTAGAACTAGGACCAGCTAGGTAGATTTTTATCATTTATATTTTTTTCCAAAGTGTGTTGATAAAGGAAAGTGTGTCAACAATTTAGTGAACACAGAATCTGATAAAGAATAGATTTAAGCTCGGCCAGCATGGCTCAGTGGTTGAGCACAGACCTATGAACCAGGAGGTCACGGTTTGATTCCCAGTGAGGGCACATGCCCAGGGTTGTGGGCTTGATCCCCAGTATGGGGGCATGCCGGAGGCAGCTGACTGATGATTCTCTCTCATCATTGATGTGTCTGTCTCTCCCTCTCCCTTACTCTTTGAAATCAATTTTAAAAAAATCTTTTTTTTTTAAATAGGTTTAATTATTAGTGGGAAGGGAAATCGGTGCAGCTTTGGAAAACAATTTGGCAGTATTTCAAAAATTAAAATGGTGCGTCCCTGTGACTCAGCATTTTCACTTCTAGGAATTCATTGCTCACATCTACCCACATTATGTGCACAAAGATATGTGTGTGTAAGGATATTCCCTGAAGAACTGTGATGGCAGAATATGAGAATTATGTTGACTAGAATCAACATAAATGCCTGTCCATAGCACAGTAGGTAAATAAATTTCGCTTCATCCTTGTAAGTAAAATCGATTCAGTCAATTTCTACAAAAATGTCTGCTGCTGGGATTTTTATTGGGATTTCATGGAATCTGTAAATTAATCTGGGCATCACAACGTGAGATATCTTTAAGTTTATTTAGGTTCTTAGAAATTTCTCTTGATATTGTTTTTGCCATTTTTCAGTATAAAGGTTCGGGCCTATTTTTTACCATAGCTTTTGAATTTATTTTCCTATTTTCTAACAAATCAATTTTTCTCTTAAGTTATTAAGTTTTTTCTGCTTTTCTTTCATTCGTTTCTTGTTCTTTTGTCTAGCTTTATGTTAAGCATCTACATAATTCTTTTCATTTTTGACTGATGCATATTCTATGCTTCATTGCCCTGGATATTTTTCTGAGCACATCTTTCCCTGCACGCTGTTAGTTCTGATTAAAGTGTGAATTGTTTTTTCTTCCCTAGAAATGGTTAGTTTGTAGTCTTTCTTTTATCTAAGAGTCCTTTAAGAGATTTAAAAAAAAACAAAACACACCACAAACACAACAAAACAAATGAAAGACCTCTGCTTTTTTTTCTGATTTTGTTATTATTTTCTAACTTTATTGCAGTGTGGCCAAAGAATGTGTTTTTATTATTATTATTATTTCTTCTCTTTGGAACTTATTGAGGTTTTGTTGTGGTTTAATATGTGGTCAATTTTTATGATCATTTGAAAAGGCAGTATAGCCCTAACCAGTTTGGCTCAGTGGATAGAGCGTCGGCCTGCAGACTCAAGGGTCCCAGGTTCAATTCTGGTCAAGGACATGTACCTTGATTGCTGGCACATACCCAGTAGGGAGTGTGCAGAAGGCAGCTGGTCGATGTTTCTCTCTCATTGATGTTTCTAGCTCTCCATCCCTCTCCCTTCCTCTCTGTAAAAAACTCAATTATATATATATATATATGTTTAAAAGGCAGTATATGCTCTGATTTTCAGGGAATATAGTTTAATATATGTTCATCAGATCTAGCTTTTAATTACATCACTCATGTCATGTATATTTTTTATACATTTGACCTAGCATAGGCTGAAGAAAATTAAACTTTCCTATTCTTACAATGTTTTTTGTCTATTTGCCCTTATGTGCTCATAAGTTTTGATTGATGGACGTTGCTGCCTATTTATTTGTTGCAAAGCTGTAGTGGATTACTTAGCATTTCAATGTGTCATTTTGTTCTGTTTAATGATTTCGGGCCTAAATTCCACCTTCTCTTACATTAAGATCATGCCTCCTGCTCTTTTTTGTTTGCCTTTGCTTCTGTGTTAGCTCTTTGTGAATTTTGACCTTTCTGGATCGCCTTGAGCTGTATATATTTTATTAAACATGAAGTTGGATATAGCTTTGTCCAATAAAAATGTATATGGATTTTACAAAACAGGCGCATCAAATCCATTTATATTTATTGACCTGACAGATGTGTTTGATTTTAGTTTACTATTTAAATTACTTTATCAGTGGTTCTCAACCTTTTTTAATGCTGTGACCTTTTAATACAGTTCCTCATGTTGTGGTGACCCTCAATCTTAAAATTATTTTCGTTGCTACTTCATAACCGTAATTTTGCTACTGTTAATGAATCATAATGTAAATATCTGTTTTCCAATAGTCTTAGGAGACCTTCCTAGCAGTTTTCAACCTGTGGGTCGTGACCCACAAGTTGAGAACCGCTGCTGTAGAGCCTAAGACCATCAGAAAACACAGATACTTACATTATGATTCATAACAGTAGCAAAATTACAGTTATGAAGTAGCAACGAAAATAATTTTATGATTGGGGGTCACCACAACATGAAGAACTGTATTAAAAGGTCACAGCATGAAAAAAGGTTGAGAACCGCTGCTTTGTGTTATGTATTTAATACTTTTTTCAAATATTTCATTATCAGATATATTTTACTTGCTTCATTTTTGGTGCATGCTTCTGAATTTGGTGCTGTTTTTATTTTAGCTCCAGTGGCTGCCTTTTTAAATATAAATTTATAATTCCAATTAAAACTAGGCAATGCGCCGGCCTTGGTGTGCTAGCTCTTTAAGCAATATCTTGTTTCTCTTCTGCTCCCCTCTGCTTTATCCATCACCTGACGGTGTTTAATAATATGTTTTTTTCATACCTCTGTATCGTTAAATATAATTATTTCCCAGTCCTTGACTTACCAGCTTTCAAGAACACTCTTTAACGTCTTGCTATTTTAGAAGCAGTTCCCGCATTCTTTCCTCTTGTTGCTCCCCATCTTTGCTGTTTGTGTCAGGTGAACGTTTCCAGGGCCCCTGGGGTTTGGGGGGGTAAAATGCCTCCATCCTCATTTTTGTCCCTCTCTGCAGGCACTGACGTTAACACGCTCTGAGCTGCCAGGTCCTTCCCCAGGCCTCCGCCCGCTTGCAGTCCTCCGAGATTGTTTTGACATCTCGTGTCCTCTGTGCTTGCCTTTGTTCGTGTGTATTTATACCGCTCTTGTCCCCAGACTGTCATTTCACCAGCATTTGGGGAGAGTGGGGTGAAACATATGCATGCTGTCTTCTGTGTTTAACAAGAATCCCCAAATAACGTTTAGTTTTCGGAGAAAATGCTCTGCATTAAAAGTTCAGAAGAAAACCAGAAATTTTATATGCTTATAGCTCAGCAATTTCAAAACTCTATCTCCATCCCTCTCTATATTGCTATCTCTACCTCTATCTTTATATCTATACCTACATCATATATCTCTATCTCTATCCCTATCTCTATATATTGATCTATCTATGTATCATCTACCTATCTCTATTTCTCTCTATGAGGGAGAGAGAGAAAGACAATAAGCTAAAATACTAACAGTGATTTCTCTACCTCCCTACCTACTTACTATCTTCTGATTCCTAGTTTTCAATATTCTGCATTTTATGCATTGGTCATTTTTTTTCAATTATTTTGTTTTTAAGCTTTTTTAAAAAATATATATTTTATTGATATTTTTACAGAGAGGAAGGGAAAGGGATAGAGAGTTAGAAACATCGATGCGAGAGAGACATTGATCAGCTGCCTCCTGCATGCCCCCTACTGGAGATGTGCCCGCAACCAAGGTACATGCCCTTGACCGGAATCGAACCTGGGACCCTTCGGCCCACAGGCCGACGCTCTATCCACTGAGCCAAACCGGTTTTGGCTGTTTTTAAGCTTCTTATTTTGATATGTGACATGCACGATAAAAATGCACGTGAAACATCAACTAGTTGTAAAATGAATGCTGGTGTATTAGCTCCGTAACAAGATACCACAGGTCAAGTGATCAAACCACAAAAACGTATCTTCTCACAGTTCTGGAGGCTGGATGGTAAAGATCATCGAGCCGGTAGGGTCAGGCTCGGGGGGGAAGGCCCATTTCTGGCTGGCCAAGGTCCTAGTCCTTGCTGAGTCCTCACACGGCAGATAGAAAGCTCTGGTGTCCATTCCTCCTCTTATGTGGGTACCAGTTCTATAGGGTCACGGCTGTGCCCTATGACCTCACTGAACCTGAATCACCTCCTTCAGTCCCCTTCTCCAACGCAGTCATCTGGCCGGGGGTGGGGGAGATGCTAGGACTTTAACGTACACATTTTGGGGGGCACGTAATTCAGTCCATAGCAGCATATGACAAACTACTCATGTCACAAAATGGAACAATACGAGCATCCCACAAGCCCCTTGCAAGTTACGTTTTCCCACCTGTCATTTTACCAGAATTTTCTACCCGAGAAGTTACTACTCTCCTAACGTTCATGGGGTTTGGGGCCTTTTTTATTTACATTTTTACCTCCTAGGTACTCATCTCCAAACAGAACAGTAGTTTCGCTTGTCTGTTTTTAAAGTTCGTTTCAATGGAATCTTACGGCGTCTTTCGTGTCTGGCTTTTTGGTTCAATATTATGTTCCTGAGACTCATTCCTCGCGTGGAGCTGAGTTTATTCATTTTCATTGCCGCACATTATCCCGTTTTCAGGACATAATGAAGATGGTTAATGCGTCCAAAACTTTATGAACACCGGGTTGTTTTCAATTTATTACTGTTATAGGCAACGTTCATAAACTTGCGATGGCTGCATCCCGGTGCCCACGGGGACTTATCTCTGCTCAGCGAATGTTCCAGTAGTATAATTAGGAGATCACAGTGTCTGCGTGTTTTCACCTTTACTTGATAATATCCACTGCTTTCCGAAAAGGTCGGACAAATGTGCATTCCCAGCAGCAGTATATGAGTTTCTGTTGCTCCATATATTTCTCAGTACTTGGCACTGTCAACAGTGAAAAAATTTCCTCTCCGACAAACTTAGAGCAATCTCTCAGCGTGATTTTAGTTCACGTGTCCTTAATTAAGAGAAGGTTAATAATATTTGATATGTTTATTGATCGTTTTGATTTCTACTTTTGTGAAATGTCTATTTAAAGTTTGGCTCGTTTTAAAATCGGTTGCTCTGACATATTTCTGGTGAATTCATATGGCTCATTATTCCGGAGAGAAACACTTTTTAGATATATGTGTTGCAAATATTTTCTGCTCAGTAGACGTACTTTTTTTACTCTCAAAAAGTAGTATTCTGGTGAATAGAAATTATAAATTTTAACATATTAAAATGTGTCAGTGTCTTTCTCTGTGGTTCATGCTACTTATTTCCTATGTAATAAACCTTTCCCGAAACTGAGGTCATGAATTTAGTCTCCTTTGCTTTTTTTATTTTCCCCTCTTTACGAAGTTGAATAGAACTGATAAAACAGACATCTTTGCTTCATATATTTTTTTTTCTGATCTCCAAGAGAAAGCTTGCCACTTTTCACAATTAAGTATGATGTTTGTGGCTTTTTTAAAAGTGATTATCCTTTATCAGAGTAAAATTCCCTATGGTCCTGCTTTTCCAAGAGTTTTAAATCGTAAGCATATATCAACCTTTATCAAATAAGTTTTCAGCGTCAGTAAAGATGATCACATGATTTTCCACTTCAACTTATTAATAGAAAAAGAACGTGTTTCCTCTTGTGTGTATGTTAATGTTACTGTCAGCAAGAAAACTTTGAAAGTTGGAAAAAGAAAGCTTTACAGAAAGCTTTGGTATAGGATGCTTTCGAAAAGTTCCCACATTCTGAAACTATAGTTCCCATTTGCTAAGTCAGCATCATCTCAGAAATACTAAGGTCATTTTGAAGTATATGAGTTATGATAACTTAACCAGCCTCATTCATGGGTTATTTTTCTGAAAATATTCCAAATATATATTTGTTCTTCATGTTGTCTTGATTTTGTTCCCGACTCTCTTTCCAAGAGTAGGTCTTCCCTAAATTTCAGTCGTGTGTGCACCCAGCAGGTGAATGGGTGTATATCTGGCAGGAAACTTGTCGGAAACCAAACGTTGTTCTCGCTAAATGGATGTAAACAGGAGGCCAGAAGGCTGGTCAACCTTAACTGCTCTGAAAGGTCAGAGCTAATCCCTCACTGTTTAGATGAAAACATTGTTAGCTGAAGCAGCCTCTACCTGTTTGTTTCATGTTAATTTCTGTTATTTCCTGCCTAAAGGCTAGGGGTGTGTCCCAAAGCCTTAATAAAAGGGAGAAAAAGGCCAGAGCAAGGAGCAGTCCTTTCCACTAGAGGAAGGCTCCCGCCTGGCCCCCCAATATCGCCAAATTAATATTTTCTAGTCTCTCATTTTGTTTGCGTGCAGCCTCCTTCAGAACCCAAACCCTGAACCGGGAACCCTGAACCCCACGCGGGACGTGGAAAGAGGTTCCCACAGAAACTCATCTGTCCAGACCACAGAAATTGAACCCTCTGAGACGGAGAAACCAACATCAATATTTTTTAAATCTCCCCAGGAGATTCCAATGCACAGCCAAGGTTGAGAACCACTAATGTACTAGTATAGCTCTTTACGGCTGAAAATCGTATGAAACAAAGTCTACAGAGAAGGTTTATGACCATTACAAAGTCAGATAAATAACAGCACCCCACATTACCCACGTGAGACCCCACAGGATAAATAACAGGGGGGAAAGCTGCCACGTGGCGGAAGGGAAGAGGGACAAAAAGGAAAGGCAGCGAATGACAGCACATCTACTCACTCCATCTTCTCCGGAAGGTCGGTGCGGGTCATGCACACACAGTTGACCACGATCGTGACGGTGATAAACGTGCTGAACCACCTGCGAGGCTGGGTTAAGGAAAAGCTGGGAGTCACCCAGCGAATGGCATGTGTTGATCACCTTGATGCTGGATGATGAAATCCATACCTCTTAGCTAGGACTGGCTTCACGGTCTTGTCGCTTAATAACCAGGAACATTTCCTGAGGGCCTACTGTGGGTTGAGTACTTTATCCACATTTTTTCTAACACAATTACTCTATAGATCAGTGGTTCTCAACCTGTGGGTCGCGACCCTTTTAGGGGTTGCCTAAGACTATCGGAAAACACCTATTTCCCATGGTCTTAGGAACCAACACACCGCTCCTCGGTGTAGCAAAGTGTAGCCATGTAGTTTACTGTTGTCATATGAAGACTGTTACCCATGCTACACCACGATGAAAGACAACATTTCATTTATTTGTACTTAGAAATAAATATTTCACAATATACAATTATTGTTTTGTGATTAATCACTATGCTTTCATTATGTTCCATTTGTAGGAAAATACATCCTGCATATCAGATATTTACATTACAGTTTATAACAGTAGCAAAATGACAGTGATGAAGTAGCCACGGAAATCATTTTATGGTTGGGGGTCACCACCCCATGAGGAGCTGTCTTAAAGGGTCGCGGCCTTAGAAAGGTTGAGAACCACTGCTATAGATAGATATTAGTGTCTACTTTTTGGACCTAAGAGAACAGGCTGATAAAGCTTAGGTCATTTTCCCCTGATCACACAGCTAGTCAACCGTGATGCCAAGGTGTGAACTCAAGGTGTGAACTCAAGGTGTTTGCTTAGAGAACCCTGAGCAAGATGAAAGGAAACAGAACCTTTCTTCCAAAATGTCCTTCTGCCCTGAGGACTTCACTTCACTTTACAACATGCCCTGAAGTTTCATCCATCCATGTCTCTCTTCCCCTAAAAGACAAAGAAAATGCTCCCGGGAACTTAGAAAGAGCGGGAAGGCTACGAGCTTCTGTGGAAATTAGCTCAGTCAGACTGTTTTCCACAGTGAGCTGAGAAAGTGGACTTCCGGCCAGGAATGGTGGAGGCGGGCACAGGAAGTGAAATGCTGGTTCGGGGTGGAGGTTCCAAGGAGGATTAGGCTGTGGGGAGAACTCTGAACAGCCAGAGAGGAGGCTCCTGGAGGAGATGTGGGGCTCGGGGGGTGTCAGAAGGGGAAGGGGACACTGCACAGGAGGGCAAGTGGGAGGCGCAAACAGATGGGGAAAAGGTTGGTGGGGAAAAATCCAACAATCGATATCTCCCTTTGAACATTCTTCTCATAACCAGCTGGGTTCTTGACAATCCCTTCCTGGAGAAAAAGAAAGCCTGAAGATGAACTTGACCTACAGAGAGAGCGGACCGCTCGTCTTTTCTAATTTCAGCTGGAGCGGAGGTATTTAAATCTGTTTTAGTTGTGTGTGTGTGAGAGAGAGTGTGTTTTTGTGTAGGTTTTTTTTTTCTTTTGTACATGTCTTTAACGTGTCCTGTATCATAGTTACTTAGAAACGCTTCTATTTTAAAAAGGGAAATTCTACTAATTAAGCCGCATTTTCCCGTTGACTTGCAATTAAAGTAAGACATGTATTCACATGGACGGGGGGTGTTAACTCGAGGATAAACGTAAAATTATATCTTCAATTCCATAAACTTTTAAAAGTAATATGATATATGAAGAATAATAATATTACTTATAAAAACATTCCTAGTGAATTTGATTAGAATTAGAATTTTGGTGAAATAGTAATACTAGGACAGTGAGAATCCCAGACCTTAAAGAGTATCTTTTGGGGCTAGAGTTACCCAAGTCCCTGAGATTTACATATATAAATGCAGATTTTGACAAGCCTGTTATTTATTCATAAAATGTCAAGATTAAAAGAATATGCATAATCCGTGGACACAGCCAATAGTGTGGGGAAGACCTGGGGTAGGGTGGTGGCTGGAAGGAGGGGGTCAAAGAGGTGGAAATGGGGGACATCTGTAATACCGTCAACAATAATAAAAAAAGAATATTCACTGTTCACTTGGCTCTTTAAAGTGATTTTCCTTCTGATTAGCTGTTTCTTATTTATTTAGATGTAATTCAACCAGGATGCATGGAGAGAATTTTGTGTATTTGCTGTTTTTCTTTATTTGTAAGTTTATGTAATTGTGCATAAAATTGCAAAGAAAGAAAACCCTAGTGGAGATGACATACTGAGAGAATAAATTACCCTAATTCATTTTCATTAGCTGCCTACTTCCTTAGTGTGGATACTGCCCCAAAGCAGGATGTAGGATGGACATTTTTAACAAGCGGAGCGACCTTGGACCCTGTACTTGATGCCTCTGAGTGTCAGTTGTATTATCTGTAAAATGGGGAGGTTAATCCCTCTTCAAGGGTTTCCATACCGATGAGAGTGTCGACACTTAGCAAATGGAAGCATCTATTATGATGAAAATTTGCTGTAGAATCAAGAAATCCAAGATTCACTTAAGAAAATATACTTCCCACTGGTTGACCATAAAGCACAGAAAGGGAAATGGCCACTTCCTTCGGCAGCAGTTTCATGTGGAGGTCGCTGTGCCAGGGGTGCCAGCTCACCAGGAGCTGCCCCAGGGTGCAGGGAGAGAGCTCCTTTTCCCGGAGCCAAAAAATTCCATCCCCTGCCCTGACCGGTTTGGCTCAGTGGATAGAGTGTTGGCATACGGACTGAAGGGTCCCAGGTTTGATTCCGGTCAAGGGCATGTACCTTGGTTGTGGCCACATCCCTAGTAGGAGGTGTGCAAGAGGCAGCTGATGGATGTTTCTCTCTCATCAGTGTTCCTAGCTCTCTATCCTTCTCCCTTCCTCTCTGTAAAAAATCAAAAAAATATATTTTTTAAAAATCCCATACCCTAACCCTACAACAAAAAACCTGAAACCAGCTTCTGAAACTCCCTAAATATAACACAGACATTTGATCAGTGTATCTCTAATTATTACATTCTCCAGTGGCATGAACCTTGGGCTATTGACAATTTTAACCAGCTCAGTGGTTCTCAACCTTCCTAAGGCCGCGACCCTTGCCTACAGTTCCTCATGTGGTGGTGACCCCCACCCATGAAATGTTGCTACTGTGATGCATCGTGATGTAAATATCTGCATTTTCCGATGGTATTAGGCGATCCCTGTGAAAGGGTCGTTCGACCCCCCAAAGGGGTCTCGACCCACAGCTTGAGAACCGCTGAACCAGCTGGTAGTTTGGAGGTAACGTATGATATAGGCAGTGCCACCTTACCAGTCGGGGACCATTGAGACCATCTGCCCTCTGCCCATCGCTGTCTGTCCTCTTGGCCCTCTGGGAAGTGCGGCTCCTTTGCCCAATAAGCATCCACTCCCCAGCATGGCTAGGGCACCGATCTACCATGCCTATCTCCTTGGCCCGAAGAAGACAGAGCCCTTTTCCTGTTCTTTATGTTGTGGGAAGAGCCAATCATATACGGTGAGAATGTGCCTGGTATATCAGCAAAGCTCCCCTCCTAGAGCGAACATCTGTCAAGAGGTGCATCCAGGGGTGTGCCAGTCTGGTCTAGGTGAACCCACTCCCAACACTCCGGCTGGCATGAAGACCTCCTCTGCCTTGGGACTGCTTTCAGGTGTTGGATACATTAAAGCTACAAACAGTTTTTTCCATATAACGATTGAAAAAAGGACTCGGTTGGAGGAAGGCTCTATTGCTAACTCTGAAGCAGGTATTACACACAGTGGGCAAGGCCTGCTTCTAACATGTGGAAGGATCAACCGCGCAAAGGATATGAGTGGACGGACACTTTGATGGCCGTTCTTCTGACTGGGTTGAAAGGACTGAATAACCACAGGGCCCGGGTGGCACTAAATCGGGAAATGGTCCTTCCTTTGTTTAGCACCATGAACGTCTACAAAACAAAACAAAACAGCAGGGGCAGCGCCAGTGAGAAACACATGTCCTCATGCCACCATGTTTTTTGAGCATGAGCGCCATCATCTCAGGCTCATGAGCAAGAGAGTCTGGGAACCGTGGATCAGCGAGAACCCAATGGAGAAGCAGAGAGGAGCAGGGGCCAATAGCCGTACCCCCACCCTCCCAGCAAGCCCCCAGGTCTCGTGGCTGACTGGGCATCAGGATGAACCCACTGCAAGTGCCCAGAAGACAGGCAGCTGACCAGGGAGCAGCTAACATGCATCGTGCCCAGGGCTGGAGGATAGAGTTCAGGTGGCATTGAATTTCTCTCCTGGTGAGATCATCTCTGGTCCCGTGATGTTCCTTCTGTCCTCCACCTCCTAGGTCCTCCCTTTTAAGCCCTCCTCTGAGCATCTAGGAGAGTGAGGGCTCTTGGCAGATGAGAGGAGGGAGGAAGACACTCAAGTGCCTTTATTCTTTCTACAAACCATACTGGAGGTGGCTGATTCCTGACCCTCCCAACTCCCAAACATTCATACACTATTTTTTTTTTTTTGTCCAACTGTGGAGAACACTTAAGATACCATGCAAACAGAGTAATTGTCATGGAACAGCTCTTGTTCAAATGACTGGTTCTCAAACTTTTGATTGCAAAAATTGTCAAGGACTACAAAGAGCTTTTGGTAGTATTTATATCTTTTTGCTCATACTATATGTGTGTGTGTGTGTGTGTGTGTGTGTGTGTGTGTATACATACATGTTTGTGTATATATACTATTAGAAATTTAAAATGTAGGACATTTTAAAACACGGGAATAGATAAGCACACATTCCAGTAGCTAATGATGTCACCCCTCATCAATACATCTATGTTTACTATTATATGTTCACAAAGAAGCATGGATAAAAAAGACAAATGACATCTAAGTGTTATGTAATAGTGTTGACTTGCAGAGCTCATTAAAAGAGTTCAGAGAACCCCAGGATTTCCAAGATCATTCTCTGAGGACCACAGGTTTAAATCTCCCCATTTCTGACCCCCTCGCCTACTCTACCCTCCCACAAGATCTCGGCTCCCCACTTTGTAAAGAGAGCCATCATCTCTAGAGATCCCAGGCCAGAACTCATCCGAGGGAACAGCCACTTCCTCTGAAAATGCCCAATAGTTCTCACTGCTTTTGAGGTTTCCTGAGCCTCTACCATCAACACCACATAGATGCAAAGACAACATCAAGGAGGTGAGTTACGTCGCCTTCTCATTGGCTGTGTCTAGCTGACAACCACATCACCCAAGATGCGGGATTCCCTGGGCCGGGTGGGGGCAGAGCCTTCCTCTCCCAGAGCTGAGAAGAGCCGTCCCAGCCAGCCAGCATCCCTTACCCTGTGAGCACTGTAGAAGGGGTCCAGGTCCTCCAGGGGCTCCCCAACCAGCTCCGCAGGGAGTTCACCGTAGAACTTGGGTAACTGGTTGCAGGCTTTCAAGTCGAGCTGGGGCCGAGGCTTCTCCTCCTGGTCCTTCTGCTTCAGCTTCGGCTTCCACTTGTGCTCACTCTGCTTACCTTTGGCCTTTTTTTCTGCCTGCTCGGCCACGATCCTCTTTTCAATCTCCACCAGGGACTCTGGGGTGAATCGGCGGAAGTTGGTAGTTTCCAGGGACCCAAGGGGGAATTCCATCTTCTCATTCTTCTTTAGGAAGAATGTAGACTCTTGTGAGAATGGACATCACCATAGAGAGGTAACAGTCTGCCCACTGGCCCTCTTCCTCCCATCCCTCCCGCTTTTCTGGTTAAACAGCTCCCCACCCACCTCTCCCAATCCTTCACCCTCACTAAGCTCTCCCCAGGACCCCGCAGCCCCTGCACTGCTCTCAAGGGGCGCTGTTTGTTCCATCCTACTCCAGGTACTAGTTAGACTGGTCTTGGAAAAAATATACAAACAATGTATATTGACTTTAATGTCTGTGTTCTCCATGAGTTTCTAAGTCATTGCTCTTCATCATTTTGTAACATACCGCCAACAACAACCACAACCGGCCACTACCACCAACCACAACCATCACCAACGACCACCAATAATAACCACCAACCACCACCAACCACCACCACCACCACCAGATTTAGCCATACTGCCCTCTCTCTTCATTTCTATGACTACGAGCAATAGGCACTCTCTCACATTCATCAGAGACTTCGGTTCATGATCTACTCTACCTTTAGTCTCATCCTACTTTCTGACCACAACCTTATTGTTTAGATTGTCGACACTATTTCAGATGATCCCCATTTCCCCCTCTTTTGCCCACCTCCACCCAGCCCCAGCCCTGGCCTTCACCTGGCTGTTGTCTGTGTCCATGGACTATGCATGTACGTACGTTCTTTGGTAAATCTCTTAAACTGATCGACAAAAGAGAACCAGAAGCATGGACACATAGGACAGGGGAGAGGTGGGTGGGGAAGACTGGATGAAAGGAGGTGAAGAGACCGACTCCAACCTTCTATTGATTGACATTGTCCATGTTTTCCCCCTCTGGGAGCTCCATGTGGAACTCCGGGCTACGTTTTCTTTGTCCTTGGCTGAAGACTTATTTCCACATTCAGATCAGACCTTATGGCCCACCGTTTGTCCCTGGTCCTTATCCTAAATACCAAGCCTGGATCCGTCTACAGGAGTCTGATTCAGGTTTCTCCGGATCTGGGTTGCTGAGGGGTGGAGGAGAACATCCTGCTGCTTGGAAAGGACTTAATAATTTCTTAATCTCTAAAAGGACTAATAATTTCTTACAATTATTAAGAAATTAATCATTTTGATGTAATAATTCATGATTTCCCTAGGCAGCAGTTTCTTCTTGTCAGAGATTTCAAATACAGTGGCACCTCGAGATACGAGTGCCCTAACGTACGAGATTTTTGAGATACGAGCCGTCGAGCGAGCTATTTTTGCTTTGAAATACGAGCAACATTTGAGAGAGGAGTCATGGCTCGGATCGGCCGGCTGCACACGACCCGCCAGTTTACCGCGACTCGAGCGTCTCATAGTTCCCCACGCCTCAAGGTTACGGAACGAATTAAACTCGTATCTCGAGTACCGCTGTACTCTTCATCTTTTCTGAGTCTTCCCCTCTTTGTAGTAAACCATGACCACGTTCTCTGCTTCATGAAGAAATCAGACCTCCCTTAACTTCGTGCCCCCAAACCTCCTCGTCACCTGATCCCACACTGTCCTTTTCTCCTTCTCTCTTATCACCACCTGAAAGGTACCTGGCGAGGTGCAGAGAGTGACCGCTACCTTCCTGGGCTCTGTTCGGCTCATTGGGAATCCTTATTTCTGAGCCCATTTCCATGCAGTGGGGAAGGCATGCTCTTTGTGAAGCAGCCCTATTGGTCCTATGGATTGTAGAGTTAGTCTGCGCTTGGGATTCACCTCAGAGATTGATAGCTGGGGCGGAGCCAATCCAAGGTTAGCCTTGGCTTTGAAACGGCCCACCCACCTGAGTATTTGCAGGTGTATTCTCTCCAGCCAAGTTAGCTGTTACTAATAAACCAGCCTCTCTATTGGGTGAAACATTCAGCCCTCGCGAGATGAACCAAAAGGGTTATTTGCTTCCCTTTGCCCTCTTAATGTCAGGCAAGAGAAGGTCTTTCTCTATTGCTCCTCTGAAGAGCCTATGTCATCCAGAGCCTGCAGGACTCTCTGGAGGGAGATTAAGCAACCCTCCTACTGAACTCTGATGGGCAGCGGAAGTTAGCTGCAGGACCGGTGCTTTTTTCTCCGCAGTCGGTCCCTCTCTGGTTCCAGCTCCCTGGAGCCAGACACAGGCCTGCGGATATTCCTCTCCCATCAGCCCCCAGGACTCACAGCGCCTGATTAGTCACAGAGGTTTCCGCTCAGAACCTTCAGGGAGGATTTGTCTAATCCTGCATTTCCCCCAATGCCTTGTGCGGAATGTCAGTGCACTGGAAATTGGTGGTCTATGGGATAAACAATGCTGGCCACATTTCCCCCTTGAAATGCATTTGTCAGGAAGGCTGGAAGACACTAACATGTTTTGCTGTCCTTTTTATTCTATAATGGAGTGCTTTTAAGAAGTTTTTCTGGACATGGCAGGCAGCTAAGGAAAAGGCCTAGCTCACTGTATACATGGCTGTACTTCCCAATGGAGAGTGGGCTGGCAGCTGATGCACTCAGTTTGCAGCGTATTTGTCAATTTTTGTTCTAAATAAAATAAATTCTTTAACTTTTCCAGTTGGTGGTGTGTGTGTCAATATATTTTTATTGATTTCGGAGGGAGGTAGGGAGAGGGAGAGAGAGATAGAAACATAAGTGAGGAGAAAGAATCGTTGATTGGCTGCCTTCTTCAGGCCCCACACGGGGAACTAAGCCCACAACCTGGGCATGTGCCCTGACTGGGAATCAAACTGCTGACCTCTCGGTTCATGGGACAACACTCAGCCAACTGGTCTACATTGGCTGGATTAGAAGGTATTTTCTTACATGTGAGAGAAATAAAACCTATTTGGTTCTGTGCTTCCTTTAGGTTATAAAGATACTAATTGGACTAAACAAACATGTCTGAGTCTTTTGATTCCACACCCGAAGTTCTCCCATTTCTGGGAAGGGTCTGGCTAGCTGGAACAGCTCTGGAACCTACTAACTTGGGCATTTGTGGACGACTCTGGGAAGTGAGTGAAGCAGGGACTGAACTGAATACATTCAGATTTGGTGAGGTTTCAAGAGACTTCAGAAAACAGCCTCTTTGTCTTACAGCTCATTGAGATTTAGAATCCAAGAGAAGACTTTCTCCACTAATGTAGCATTTGGTTGAGTCATGGTGTGGGCAAACGGGTAATTATTGTGTTTCCAGAGCCTGATTAGTAGAAGTGTCAGCTCCCCCATCCATCGTAGGATGGTATCTTTTCATGCTCTCATCAACTTATATCCAACCAAAGCTATCATGTGCATGCAGGTGATCCTAAATCTGGGCCTTTCTTCTGAGCTCCAGACCTACTAGTCCCGTGGTCGGCAAACTGTGGCTCACAAGCCACATGTGGCTCTTTGGCCCCTTTGGTGTGGCTCTTCCACAAAATACCACGGCCTGGGCAAGTCTATTTTGAAGAAGTGGCATTAGAAGAAGTTGAAGTTTAGAAAATTTGGCTCTTCAAAGAAATTTTAATGGTTGTACTGTTGATATTTGGCTCTGTTGACTAATGAGTTTGCCGACCACTGCACTAGTCCAGTGCTTTTGTGCATGTCCTATTGAATGCTTCATGAATGCCTCAAATCATTGTTTCCCATGATCACTCTATCTTCTCCCATCCTAACTTCTCCTCCTCCTATGTTACTTATTTAAATAAATTGAATAGCAATTTTTCTAAGGTGGAAACTTAGGGGTCACCCTTTATGCCTCTATGTCATTTCCTCACATTGCCTTAGACTCCAGGGGTATAGCAGTACATAGGCTATCGACTCATAACCTTTGAGCTATGTAACTCCGAGTCTCAGTAAACTTTTCTGGCCATCTTTCCAGGCACATACTTTCTAGAGGAGAAAAAGATTTAAGTTATGATGATGACACGAATAGTCTGAATCACATTTGAAACACAAATTTAAATTTGTATTCCAGTCTAGGCCTTTCAACTACATTCTAAATTCTTTTTTTTTTAATATATTTTATTGATTTTTTACAGAGAGGAAGGGAGAGAGATAGAAAGTCAGAAACATCGATGAGAGAGAGACATCAATCAGCCGCCTCCTGCACGCCCCACAGAGGAGATGTGCCCGCAAGCAAGGTACATGCCCCCAACCGGAATCGAACCTGGGACCCTTCAGTCCGCAAGTCAACGCTCCATCCTCTAAGCCAAACCGGTCTTGGCTACATTCTAAATTCTTATAGGCAACTGTCTGCTCACTGTTCCTCACCAGGATGTCTGGTTGATCTATTGAGCCTATTAATTTCTTTATCCCAACTGTGCTCTTTCCTTAGTCATCAATAAATCAAGAACTTCCAGTAGTTCAAGCCCCGGTTCTGGAAACTGTGGAGCTAGAGAGTACTTCTCTCTCTCAAATCTCACACTTGGTCCCTCAGGAAATTCTAATGACCCTGCTTCTAAAATCTAGCTGTCGACTTCTCATCACAGCCATTGCTAGCATAGTCCACTTCACCATCATATCGTGCCTGGGCTGCTAGTATATGTTCTGAACATACCTTGTGGCTAGCATTCTCTCTAATCCTTGCAGTCTATACATTGTGAAGCAGTAAGAATGATCTTTTAAAAACAAGGCCTGGGGTGAGACAGGGACTGGGAGGAGGGGGGACAAGGGGAGAAATTTGGGAAACATCTGTAATACTGTTAAAAAAGTATGGTCCCATAAAGTTCATCTTTGAGCTCCACTCATGTCATTCTCTCTCTTGCTCACAGGAACCACCTTGCTGTTTCTTGGACACACCAAGCACACTCTTACCTCAAGCTTTTTGGACTTGATGTTCTCTCTGCCTGGTATTCTCTTCCCATTAATAGCCACATGGCTCACTCAAGTATCACCTTGTTAGAGAAGCCTCCCCTGACCAACCCTTCCCAAACAATAGCTCCTGGCCACTCCCTTTATCTTTTTTCATTTTTTCTCTCTTAACAACTAACATTAGCATTTTATTACTTTACTATCAATCTTTTTCAACTATAATTTTTGCTCCCTATGATTATGGATTTTGTCTCTGGTTAACTGTTCAGCTCTTAACACAAGAACCGTGCTTGGCACGTACTAGGTGACCCACAAATATCTGCGGAATAAATCAATGAATAAACTCAAGGGACCCTGAATGTGCATGTATCACACATTTATGGAACGTTGCTAGAGCGTTTCATCTGCTCCCAGGAGAGGGTTCGGAGGAAACAGGACAGAGAAACTACAAGGACCTGGACTAGGAGACCAGGGTGGGTAGAAACTGACCACATCCCATGTTACTAAAGAAGAAAAAGCATGTTCTGTTTAATAACAACTTAAGTCTTAGCGTCCCCCCAATCCACCCTGATTTGGCAAAATGTTCTCCAAGGTGAAAGGAGAGTGCGGTTAGGCTCTCTAGCTCATGGAATGAGTTAGCATAAGTTAGCTTTCGCACTAGGATTACTGATAATGGAATCGAATGTCCCTGTATTGGAGGATGTGACCAGACAAGACTTAGAAAAGTCCTTAAGCCATAGCTGGTATTGCTCAGTGGATAAAGCGTCAGCCTGCAGACTGGAGGGTCCCGGATTTGATTCTGGTCAAGGGCTTATTCCTGGTTGTGGGCTCAATCCCAGTAGGGGCTGTGCAGGAGGCAGCCAATCAGTGATTCTCTCTCTCCCTCTCCCTTCCTCCCTGAATCAATAAAAATATATTTTTAAAAAAAGAGCCGGGACCAGTTTGGCTCAGTGGATAGAGCATCAGCTTGCAGACTGAAAGGTCCCAGGTTCAATTCCGGTCGGGGGCATGTACCTTGCTTGCGGGCACATCTCCACTGTGGGGCGGGCAGAAGGTGGCTGATCAATGTCTCTCTCTCATCGATGTTTCTGACTTTCTATCTCTCTCCCTTCCTCTCTGTAAAAAATCAATAAAATATATTTTTTTTAAAAAAAGAAAAAGTCCCTGATATGTCAGCATTTTAGACAGGGATAATAACATGTCTTGCTGAGCTGTCCGTTGTCCTGAAATCTTAATTGTTAGGCTTCTGATTGGAGCATTAGGGCAGTGGACATGTAAGCAAGCTGCCCAGAGAGAGGATTTGAAGTAGCTATGCCACTGGGAAAGTGTAATGAGCTGTTTGTGGTGATAAAAGTGAGACCACATTATCCATAATCCTGCCCAGCTGTCAGACACCGAGCCTCAGCTATCTGCAGCACCAGAAAAAATATCATTTGAGCCATCTTTAAAGCTGAATAGTCCTGACTTGCCTCTGGTGCTAAAGGGAGGAAGCTAGCGTAATCCTGGATGAACATAATTTACCTCCGAATGATCCAGAGATAATAGCCAGCTGGTCTGTGGCCCACGGATGGGATATAACCAAGGTGTTTACCGCGTGGAGCAAAGTACACGCTCTGTCTGTGGTTCTGAAAGAGCCAGACAGCGTGTGGGACGGCTATGAGCTGTCCGAGGTGCTGAACAAGAGCTGCTGGATGCGAGCTGAGTGGGAACGGTTTTCTGTGAGGCTTGGTGAGGCACTGATCTGTTTGTGGTGCTGAGTGAGGGTTAAGGCTGAAGGGCTGAGAATAACAGTTGCTGGAGGGATTAAAAATTGAAGAAATAAGTAATTCTAGGAAGAAAGGAATTGTACAGTTTGGGAAAGAGCCTAAAAGGCATTTAACCTAAACATCTTTCCCCACCAGAATGGAGATCCAAAGGCCCAGAGGAGGAAGGCATTTCTTACTTGGGGGGTCTCTGCCTCCCTCTCCTCTCTCTGAACCCACTGAAAATGAGACCAATGAGGAGGGAACATATTTTTTTTCCCCTAAGGAATAAAGCAAGCTCCTCACCACACGATCTGGGAATGTTATGGACCCAGAAACTCAGGATGGTCGATTGAGTCAGATTTAGAGACTTTCCGTTATAATTATTCACAAGACCCTGAGAGGTCATGTGATTTTATCAAAATAGTACTGGGCTTGGTGACAGGTTTTTGAATTCTGACTTTAGCTAGGTTTTTAAATTCAATTCTCTGAGCCTCGCATCTTTTGATTTGTGAACCGAAGATGATAACATCAGCCCTGCTAATTTGACACTGTTGTTGGCAGAACCAAATAATGTACGTGAAAGCATTTTGTAAGCTAAGTGCTGCACAAATGCACAATATAGACTTGAATATTTCCCATTATGCACGCGATTTAATAGCCAGTAGCCACTTAGCCTATTTCAATTCCACATCCCTAACCCTCAGCATATAAACTAAGTAAACATGTGAGATCACTTACAATTAAACACAATATGAAAGACTCATAATGTTTCTACTTGCTCCATCCCCAATTGTTAGTGTGATACTTTTGAATATGGTGCAGCTGCTCAAAATAAAAGTGTTTATTTAATGAGGTAATACAAATTATAATAGATTCAAGAATTGGAATGGGATCCATGCTGTGGATAAGAATTGTTTAAAACATATGGAATTTAATTCCTTTCTCCTATTCTCAATGCCTTTCCCCAACAGAATTCCTGTCCTATTCAATAGAACCCCATCAAAATTTATCACTAACAGACCTCCAGAATTTGTGCAGGAGAAGGCCTGACAAGCACTGTGAGTGATAAATTTTAAAACCGTGGCTTAACATGCCCAGGTATATTTAAGAAAGCCAAAGATGTTGTAAGTAGAAAGTGCAAGCTTGATTCAACAAGAATATTGAAATCACCATAGAGACAATTCTTTGCCATTTCTAAAGTCCTGATGGGCAGTAAAATTTAGGTGGTGTCATCATTGATTAAGGTTTTTTAGGAATGCTAGCATCAGATTTAACTGGATGACATAATATCACAAAAAAACACATGACAAATGAGTATTTTAATATGTGTTATTACCCCGCAACACACTATAATAAGTCTCCCCCAGCCCCTTTCACCAAAGCTTTTATAAAGTTGTAAATGACCTCCCGGGTGCCAAATACCGGCAGACTTTAAAATCTTAACTTACTTAACAGCAGGATTTGACACAATTGACCGCTATATTTTTATTAACATCCTCTTTGTTCCATCAGAAACTTCACTGAAGGCTTTTTTGAGGGGTCTGGCCATTAAATATTGGAGTTTCTTTTGGAGTTCTGTGCTAACCTTCTTCTATATCCCCTCTCCTGGAAATTAATCTTCTCCCGTGGTTTCAACTTCCACTCAAACTTCTCTTCTGTGCCAGATCTGCCTAGCTCCCTCTTCTTTTGGATATATCCTCCATCTAATTTTGCTCCCCCCACCCAGTCCCCTGTTTTGTAAACCGAAGATGATAATATCAGCCCTGCTAATTTGACACTGTCAAAGCACTTAGGTGATCACATCATAAACCCATACCCTCTCTCCCTCAATCTCTGTGTGTGCTCCAACCACCACACCACAGCCATCTCTCATCTGGCTGGCCTCTACGCTTGCTTATTGACGGGTCTCTCTGCCTCCTCTGTTTTGCCTACATACATAGCAACCCATATCTCTCTCCTCCTATTAAACCTTTCAAAGGCTCCCCAAACTCTTCAGACAATGTCTACATTCATTCACATGGCCCCAGAGGCCTCACATCATCTGGTTGCCACCCACCCCCGCTCCCCCGCACTCCTACATCACTCTTGCCCTGTTTTCCTTCCAAAAGCTACCCTCATCTTCTTGCAGTTACTCAAATTCACCAAGTTTTGTTCTGCTGTGGTAGATTCACACATGCGTGTTTTTTTTATATAATACTTCTTCCATCCCTTTCCCTTGACTGGCTGATATTTTCCCTTCAGTTCGGTTTAAATATCACTTCTTCAGAGGAGCATTTCCTGGGCTGGACTGATTTTCTTTGCAACTCATGGGCTCAGCAGCCTGTGCTTTCATGGTGGCCCTTCACGTCAGCAATGATCTCTCCAGTGGATGCTCGCGTGCTAGAAATAAGCACCCCGAAGCCACATCCATTCCCCTGTAGTGTCCTTAGCACCTAGGACAGTGTGACACCTGTGTTGGATAAATATTTGTTGAGAAGAGGCATAAGTGAGTGAATGACTGTGGTTCTCTCAGAGAGAGGCTATTTAGAGGAGCATCATGAATGAGACCTGTAATTATTCAGTCTAAAGTTTCTCTTGTCGGTGAAAAAGATGGTCCCTACTTTCCAAAGATGCTGAGAGTGACCGCATTTCTCTGCAGTAGAAAGAGAAGCCCAGAGCTGTAGTACATGAGGAGAGAAGACGAGAATGGGCGAGAAGATGACTGAAAGAGAATTCGGCGACCTTTATTAAGAGAGAGTTATCGCCATAACTACGATTGGGAGGGAAGAAGCCAGGTTCAGCCCTGGACCTTCTTCTGACTTGTTTCCCGATGTTGAGTGTTTTGTTGTTGTCTCTGAGAAGCCGTTAGCACACGGGAAGATTAGAAAGTGCTCTGAGGCAACGTGTGTAAGCTGTTTCCTTGTGAATCTGGAAGGAATGCTATGGCTTTCACTCTCTTTTGAGTCTACTTTTGTGAGGTGACTAAGGTTTTGTCTAATTAAAAGCTAAGTAGTTTTCCCAAAGATGGGAAACCCAGGGCTGGGTTTGATGATGCACCTGACAGAAGGATGTGTCTTTAACACACCTGGAAAGTTGCCTTCTAGATGCAATAAAAGGGCTGGGGACTAAGAAGACTGCCCTTCACATTTATTCTGGTTCTCAACTCCCCAGGGAATGACAAGCAACAGACCTGTGTTCACTTAGCCAGTCAAATGTGAACATAGTCTGTATCTTTCAGGTTCAAGGGCTTCTTTCTTGAAAGTGCCAGAGCCTGGAAGTGCCCCCACTGAGCTGCTGGAGGTTGCGGGGTGAGCCAGGAAAACTTAGCTCTTTCTCATCCCATCAAATGCCCCAAAAAGCTTTTATTCTCAGTAATTGCTGAAGGCCTACTGTGTGTTTACATCATCGGGCATTGTGAAGATGGTGTGGGAGAGAGAACAAGGTATGGAGCTAGACATCAGAAGACGGGAGACCCAGCCACAGGTCTGGGATAAGCCACCTCCAGTCTTCGAGTATCTTCTCTTTCTAGATTTTAGTTTTCTCATCTACACAATGAGGGGTTGGTCTGGACTAGACTGAGGCCCTTGCATCTTGACAAGAAGCCATATTTCTCGATTTGGAGGCCTTTGAGTCTCCTTGGGGAGAAAACCTTACTTGGAGGAACAGGAAAACGAAATGGTGTGACTCTGAGCACGGAGGATTGAGCAATCAAGACAAATGCCTCAGGCACTGAAGAAGGCAAGGACCGACATGGTTGAGAGGAGCTGGTGAGGGCGCCCTGGGAAGCTGGGTGTGGAGCGCATGTGTCATGGTCATACACTTGGGTTTGGAGAGGTACAATGCACTCTGGGATGTGTAGTCCCATGCCCAGGCCAAAGGCACCCACCTTCTCTCTGTGTCTGACCTTGGTTGAATACCTCCTAAAAGCAGGGTTACCTCCATGGGGCCTGTTTCCATGAGGCAATTCTATGGCTGTTAATCTTCTCCTTAAACATTAATTATTCTAGAGCCAAATATATTTCTCGTGAACAATAAACCTTCTTTTTCTTTTTTAAGTTTCCAAAGAAAAACATGCAAATTCTGACAGATAGAAAGGAGTTTTTGGACAAGGTCCTAAGGCAATAGCGCTGTGAGTATTATGTAAATGCCAAGCAATATAATGCCACCCATCAGTTTATTCCAGGGAAGCCGAAGGGACTCGGACAATCCGGGGCTGCGACGCAGATCCTGACATTGAAAGAATCTGTCTTTTGTCCACAAATCACATTCTGATTCAGTCCTCAAACTCTGCCTCCAAATGGCAAGTTTTGGGACAAAAATAGTATCTCCTTTTGGGCCTCTGCTTACATTTCACTCCCTCAGCAAAGCCTTCCTTGATCTTGACTTTCTAAATTAGGTGCCTTCAAGATGATCCTCCAAAGAATCCTGTTCTTTCCTGACATGTATCACAGCTGGAAATTACATGTATTTGTCTGTTTGTATATCTGCTTATTAGACTAGAAGTCCTGTGAGGGCAAAAACAAATGTTTTCTGTCCCCAGGTCTGTGCCCCCTGACCCCATACCTGGCAGTGTCTAGCGTGGAACATTGTCCTTAGGTCAAAATGGAGTCTTGGTGAAATAATCCCATTTTAGAAACCATATAGCATATGCTTAGCATTTCAGGTCTTTCAAAATGCATTGGGAAAATGAGTCTAGGATGTGAGTCCTCTAAATCTTCTCAATGCACTCTTATACTTATCACTTCTCTCCTCCAAAAACAAACAAACAAACAAACAAAAACTGGTTAAAACCAATGTGTAGACAGGCCACATGGTGTCATGGCTAAATTCTTGGGTTCTAGAGCCAGACCACCTGGGTTTCCACCCCCATTCTACAAATTATCAGCTGTGGGACATTGGAAAGTTCGCTTAACAGCTCTGATTTTAGTTTTCTCACCTATGAAACAGGCATAATAATAGGACTCTGAGGTAGCCATGAGCATGAAATGGATGCTTAGAATAATGCTCATGCATACTGCTTAGGGCAACGACTAGAGCATAAGAAGCCTTATATTAACTTTGCTGTTAATGTCGTTCCCTAAGGGACCATAACAATTAAGTGTTCGGCCTAGAAGTGCCCCACAATCTGTCTGATGTCACATCCAACCATACCGTCTTCCTTGACGGACAGCTACCTCCAGCCACAGGTGAAGCATCTGAGACCCCAGTGGATAAGGGGTCTTGCCCAAGGACTCTAGCTGGAAGAGGCAGCGAGCTTGGACTTGGTGCTTTCTCTACTCCAGCGCCAATGCGATGTTCCCCCAGGATTCCTTCCTCCTGCCCTCATACTGATGCCCCATGAAGCTAAGGCTGGAACAGACTAGAGTAGGAGATCCAGAGTAGTGATGGGACCATCACCAAACTAGTGGGCTAACCAGGACGTTCTGAGCTGTCCCTACAAGGAACCCATTTCTACAGAAAAGGAACTAACCTTTGAGGCTAGCTTAGCACAGGTCGTAGTCTATTGGAGACCTAAGTCATTACTCTTTATCTTTTTTGCCCAGAAGGTGAAAAATAAAAATATCAGCACTGATTAATTTCGGAGTGGTGTTATTGGTGATGTCTTTAACATAGAGGAATAATATATATGCACAAAATCTATAAAACGCACTAATATTTAAGTTTATACTTTGATTTTTTTAACATATGCAAAAACCTGTCTAACTACCACCAAGATGAAGATATTAAACATTTCCTGCTCCTCAGAAGAACCCGCCATGTCCCTTCCCAGAGGCTAACTTGGTAACCGTTAGTCTGATTTCTGTCATCGGAGTCAGCACTTTCTCGGTGTCCCTCGTTCTTTGCCTTTGTCACTGTGTCTGGTGCTCAGTAACCTCCTCTCTATTCTCCATTTATCTAACCCGCCCACTGTCCAAGGCCTTCCTCAGCTCTCCTCTCCCTAAAGCATCCCTGACTGGGCCTGCTGATCACCTCTGTGAGCACCTCAAAACCACCACCACCATCATCATCATCATCATCATCATCATCATCATCATCACAATGCTATGATTCACTCCACCTCTTTTGCCCTTAGGACTGTGTTTAACGCAAGGTCGATTTCACACCTGGTGAGGCATTTGTTTTGAATGTGAACAAAAGACATCTCCAACAGGGATCCCCTCCCATCACCAGTCAGTGCCAGGTGGTACTGGGGAACACTTCCGATTATGGGCGGGGGACCCTGTGCCAGTAACCAGCTATTCAAAGCCTTGAATAAGTCATTGAAATTAAAACTCCAGGTCTCAGCTTCTTTATACAATTAAATAATAATAGAAGCAAGAGCTAAGAGGTTAGGCTAAGCCCTCACATCCCCTCATGGACACCTCACAAGCATCTTGGGAAATAGGTTTTGGTGGCCATTTTGCAGCTGAGGAGGTAACAGGATGGGGAGAGCTGCTTAACATGCGAACGGATAACACAGCTGGGCACCAACCAACATCCGGCCCAATCCACAGGCTGTGCTCCTAGCCACTGTCCTCCGTACCCGGCTGTGGCCACTGTGACCTCCTCCTGCCCTTCTGAACAAGGTCATGAACTTATGGCTCCAGTGATGTGTGGGGACCTGTGGAAAGGCGGGGCAATGACTAGTGAGGGAAGGAGCGTGCCCCTGGGATCCAGTGAGCCAGGTAGACCAAGTGACCGTCTCCCTAAGGACAAAGACTCTGAACCCCAGCAGGCGGGGGACAGAACACGTCGGCCTGAAGGGGAGGAGGGTGCTGGTCCCCACATCTTCCCGCAGGATCCGGGGCATCAAGCCAGAATGTGTATTCAGGAAGCACGTGTCGCTGCTGTGTACAACGTTTTGACGGGAGCATAAAAATCAAGGGGACTCCTCAAGTCACATGCCAGCGGGGAAGAGAGACAAACAGAAGCCTCGCTCTCACAGGAGGCCTGCAAATGAACGTGGAGGTAGAGGTGAGGCTGAGGCAGGGGGAGAAGAGAGGGCAGCAGGCCTCGCGGGAGAATGCGGTCCAGTCGGGACTTTGGAGGACAGGTGGCATGGGAGCAGGTGGGGAGCGTGCAGAAAGGGCCACCCCGGTGGATGACGGAGGCCTGAGGAAGGACACGGTCATCCCTGAGGGGGAAGGAATGGTGTTTCTTCCCTGAGCTCAGAAAGAAGGCAGAGAAGGGGTCCAGGAACACGGCCTGGGTGTGTATGTGGGACCCTCAGACCCGTCTGCGTCTGAGATCCGGGGGGCAGGGGCTGCGGCTCAGGAGTTTTCTGGACTTGACTGGGCTCTGACACAGGGAATGCCCGACTCGGCACCGGTCCAGGGCCCTGACCCCTGACTTTGACCCCACTAGAATAGCCTTTCCCCGGGGCGATATTTGGGTGTGAAAGACTCTTTAGCTGCCATGGACCCTGACAGCCCATTCTCAGCTTTCCCATCCCGTTCCCTTCTGACGACGATTTTCTCCAAGCCATCTTGGCAGAGCTGTGCTCTTTCATGTGCCTTTGAAGAAAAAAAAAAAGGGCTGGTGCCACTTTAAATGTTTATCATTTTTCATTTCCAGCCCTAGCTGCTAAGTAAATGGACGGGGAACCGGCAAATGCCTTTGGAAGACCACTCCGCAATCTTCCTCGCCTTTCCAGTCAACTTTGTACCGTTTCAAAACAAATTTTCCCATCAGGCTAAAAGCAAGTCCTTTCTCCCCCGTGTCATTTCCACTCTCCTCCCGCGCCGGGGGGTAGAAAGCCCGGCCTTTTGGCTTCTGTTCCTCAGAGCGCGCGCGTGTGGTTAATCCGACCTGCTTCCTTTTTGCACATCCAATGAAGCGGGCTCCGAGGGCATTTTTTAAATTATATAGGAATTTCTCTCTCTCTCTCTTTTTATGGCATCAATCAAATCAGGGAATCTCTTCAAAAGGGAAATAATGATCAAGAAGCAAACCTGCACTAAGTGCACTTGAGGTTGGGGGGGGGGGTGCGGGGGAAGGACAGGGAGACCAAGCAGAGCCAGAACCACAGACAGTCCCGAGTTTGCTCTACACGCACAGGAACGCCGCACGGCAGCCTGGGAAACACCCTCGCTTTCCCCGGGTTTGTCTCTGGTCACCACAACCTTAAAACAGGGGTTCCTCAAGCCTGGCCGGCGTGGCTCGGTGGAGGGGCGCCTTCCGATGAACCAGATCACAGTTCAATTCCCGGTCAGGACACCTGCCCAAGTGGTGGGCTCGATCCCCAGGAGGCAGCTGATCCAGGATTCTCTCCTCACTGATGTTTCTCTCTCTCTCCTGCTCTCTGCCTCTCTAAAAACCATAAAAATATTAAAACAAACAAACAAACAGGGTCCTCAACCCGGCTGCTCTCAGAATTTTCTGGAAGGCACTGAAAAACAAACAAACAAACAGATTTCTGCCCTAGCCAGTTTGAGTCAGTGGACAGAGCGTCAGCCTGCAGCCTGAAGGGTCCCAGGTTTGATTCCGGCGTAGGGCCCATGCCCGGGTTGTGGACTGGATCCCCAGTGGGGGGCATGCAGGAGGCAGCCAGTCAATGATTTTCTCTCATCGTTGATGTTCCTCTCTCTCCCTCTCCCTTCCTCTGTGACTTCAATAAAAATAGATTTTTTAAAAAAAAACAAAACACAGCTTTCTAGCTGCCGGTTCGGCAGGCCTGGCGTGAGACTAGGACTCCGTGCTTCTCAACCTCTTACGGTTCATGCTGCTGTGTGAGCAGGAGCAGAAACGACCACCTTCGCCTCACCACCCTTCTCTTGCAAGAGAGGACTCACTGCCTCATCCCTGAAGGCATGTACCCTCTCCGACCCAGAGACCGCGGATTCTTTGCTTTCTGGGTCCATTCTGACCCAGTTTTAACCTTTTCATCCATGCCCCTAGGGTGTTGGACCTCGGCTGCCACACCTCTGTTACAATTTCTGAAATCACACCTGTGCATAAAACATCTCTTCCTATCACCGAGGCTCTCTGAAGAGGGCAAACTTGACATTGATGTGATATTTAAAAAATGGGAGCATTTGGATTTAGCTATTACTCCCCTCACCCCCCTTATCCTTCAGCCTAAGGGAAGCAGCAGAGCCTTCTAGAATCTAGAGGGAGAGATTACGAGTAATTATTTTCTCCCAGAACTATGGGTGTGTGCGGAAGATCAACGGACTCAGGCTACGAAAGATGCTTCCTTTGTGGCTCACAGATCAAACCAGTCCTTCTTCCCCCAGAACCCCAAGCGTGGCTCTGTCCACCACCAGCCACAGACCGGCCCCCCGCCCCCCGAGTCCTACCGCCAAACCTTTGCTTGTCTTCTAGGTGAGAGGTGCTCTCTTCGCTCCCCGTTCGCCTCCACGGGACACCATGGGCTCCTGGGACAGACGGTCAGCTTGACACTCAAGGCCGGGCCCTGAGCAGCAGCTCCATCTGACGTCTGGGCTGCGCAGAGCTAGTGCGTGGCCGGGGCCGGGGCCGGGGCAGCCAGCCTGAGACCCCAGTTGTGCAAAGAGAGGGCGGGGCGGCCTGTCTGCCGGGAGCCTCGCCGCTTGCTCACCACCACCGAACGGCCAGGGTCCTGGCTTTGTGGGGTGCCATTCCCACTTCCCGGCACGGGTCCCACTCTGGCCGCGGGAGCTCCAGAGAGTGCCTTCCCGGGACGCGAGCAGGGCGGGGGCGGGGTGGGGAGAGGCTGATGTGTGATTAGACGGTAAAGTAACAAATGTGATTTTAAATGACCTCCTGGGAGATGCTGAAACCCGAGGAAGCAAAGAAGCTGCACTTAGATGGCCACGCCTCCCGCATCCACAAGACTCCCCAGCCTGGGCCAGGCTGCCCAGGACCCCCCCACACACCCCACATTCACGGGGCGCCTTCCTTGTAGGGAGGTCCTCGTTCCAGAACAAACGCGCGTGTTCATTAAAATGGTTCTGTTCCCCTTTGCGACCATCGTGTAAAACTTTTCTCTCATGCCTTTCGGATACGTTTATAGTTGAAAAACATATCGGAGTCATTTTCATGTTCTTAAAGGCGTCCTCGGTCACAGCCAGATCTTAGGAAATGACGGTTTGAAATGAAATTCCATAAATGTCCTAAAACCTCAGCTTCAGCCCAAAACCGGCGTGGCTCAGTGGATAGGGCGTCGGCCTTCGGACTGAAAGGTCCCAGGTTCGACTCTGGTCAAAGGCATGTACCTTGGTGGCGGGCACATCTCCACTGTGGGGCGTGCAGGAGGCGGCTGATCGGTGTCTCTCTCTCTCATCGATGTTTCTATCTCTCTATTCCTCTCCCTTCATCTATGTAAAAAAAAAATCAATAAAATATATTAAAAAAATGAAAATAAAACCTCAGCTTGGGTTAAGGGCGGGAGAAAATGCCCTGTCCTCCTGGCCACGGAACCCAGAGGGAGGGGACGTGGTGCAGAGGGCCACAGTCCGGCCTGCTGCTCTGGTGGCCGCTAGGCTCACTCTGGGCCGGCAGGGGAGTGTGTGTTACAGGGAGCTGCTGGCGCTTTATCGCATCATGCCTCCTTTACTGAAAACCTCCCAAACCCAACAAAAACCACCAGCTTCTTCCCGTTAGGGTTCGCTTCTTCGGATGCGTGGGCCTGTCCCTGTAGAGCAGTGGTTCTCAGCCTTCCTAAGGTCACGACCCTTGCATACAGTTCCTCATGTGGTGGTGACCCCCAACCATGACATTTTGCTACTGTGATGCATCGTGATGTAAATATCTGCATTTCCTGATGGTCTTAGGCGACCCCTGTGAAAGGGTCGTTCGACCTCCAAAGGGGTCGCGACCCACAGGTTGAGAACCACTGCTCTAGAGACCACAACTTCTGAAGGGCGGGCCCAGGAGGCCCGCACCCCTGCTCCAAGGCGAGGCTCAGTAGCAAGAGCGGAGGCTGGAGGGTTGGAGCCCCAGGAAAGCTTCATGGGGGAGGAGGGGAAGGAAAAAGGGGGAGGAGTGAGGGCGGTGCTTCTTCCAATATACTCTACACACCAGGGCTAGAATGTTCTTTATAACAGACGCCTGATCAGAAAACCCTCTGCTGAAAACCCCTAAGGGGTTGCCCATTGCCATGACGATGGAGGCCCGAATCCCAGCAGCAGCTGATGAGCTCGCGCTCCCGACATCTCAGCTCAGGGGTGACCGCCCCCACGCACCCCCATTTCCAAGGCCAGTGATACTGGGCTCCTTTCAGACGCTTGACTATACCGCTCTGTCTTCCAACTCCCAGGCCTGGAAGATGGCATTCTTTCTTGTTTTCTTATACAGTGGCACCTCGAGATACGAGTGCCCTAACATACGAGATTTTTGAGATACGAGCCGTCAAGCGAGCGATTTTTGCTTTGAAATATGAGCAACATTTGAGATACGAGTAATCATGTGGATCGGCCGGCTGCACATGACACACCAGTTTACCGCGACTCGAGCGTCTCATAGTTTCCCACGCCTCAAGGTTATGGAACGAATTAAACTCGTATCTCGAGGTACCACTGTATGTTATTTCCTCCCCTTCACTTATTCATCTCTAACCATCCTTCCTTTTTCAGACTAAACATCGTTCCCTTGAGACTATATTCCCTGACCCTCCAAACCATGCTAATAGGAACCTACTATGTCTAATCTGCTGAGCACGGAGGTTCTAGAAAGAGAAGATGAAGCCCTGTTCTCATGGAGCTTACACTCCAGAAGGGGAGGTGGAACATCATTAAAAATGAACGGATGCCTATGGGATGAGATTTATAAGAAGAAATGCATCTTTGCGCCTTGTCCCTGTTCCTGGCACAGATCTCCTAAAACCCTCTTGGGCTGTGAAGGAGGTGACTCTTGGACCACACCTCAGGATGGGGCTGGTGGCCAGGAGAGCCAGCCCTGGGATTAGAGCAGCGGTTCTCAACCTTCCTAAGGCAGAGACCCTTGCATACAGTTCTTCATGGGGTGGTGACCCCCAACCATGAAATTTTGCTACTGTGATGCATCGTGATGCAAATACCTGCATTTTCCGATGGTCTTAGGCGCCCCCTGTGAAAGGGTCATTTGACCCCCAAAGGGGTCGCGACCCACAGGTTGAGAACCCCTGGATTAGAGGGTGGAACTTTTGGTTACTCTCTGGGACAGTGGGGGGTTGAGGGGTTGACTCAGTCTCCAATGGCCAATGTTTGAATCACCCGTGTCTGTGTGGTAAAGCTTAGTACCTTCCATAAAGCCTCAGAGGACCAGACTTGGGAGCTTCTAGGTTGGTGAACGTGTGGAGATCTGGGGAGAGTGACGGGTCCTCAGAGAGGACAAGGGAGTTCCGTGTCCTTTCCCCATACCCTGCCCTCCACTCCTCTTCCATCTGGCTGTTCCTGAGTTATACCCTTTTCTAATAACCTGATAGTCTAGAGCAGTGGTTCTCAACCTTCCTAATGCCACGTCCCTTTAATGCAGTTCCTCATGTTGTGGTGACCCCCAACCATAAAGTTATTTTCATTGCATAAAGGGCGTGGCATTAGAAAGGTTGAGAACCACTGATCTAGAGAATCCATGGATCCCCGAGTTCTGTGAGTCACTGCAGGGAATGGATCAAACCTCTCATTCACAGCCCGTTGAGCTTGGGACTGGCCTCTGACACAGAGAACCAAGGCCGTAGCTTGTAGGACCTGACACTATCTCCAGGGGGAGAGGGTCGGAATTGAGGGGAATGACAGGGACACTCGGCTACAATTGCTTGTTGGATGTGAGAGAACACCCTTCCCCCGACCTCCACACCGGCTGGAATTGGGTGCACAGGGCCCTTTCAGCAGAGTGAGGGGACAATTACTTTCCACAGAGCAACCTATTTTACAGAGATTTCTCTTTGGCTCCCGACAACCAGAGAATTTCATGACGCCGATTGTAGGAGACCAATTTTCACCCGCTTTCACTCAACTTCTCTTCATGCTTCACCCCAGAGACTTCCTGTTACGACTGAAACACCCATTAAAGTCCTCTTCCCCGATAAGTTACAACCTTCCTCCGGTGTGGTAGGGTTGTACGTCTTGTGTGCACCTCCCTGCGTTGTATTCCTGCTCCTTGAGAAAAGTGGGACGTACTAGACAACACAGTAGGTCAACTAGACAACACAGTAGGTCATGGACCCAGAGAGGGTCCATGAGCTTAGTCCTGCGTCTCCAGCCCCTGGCACCGGGCCAGTCTAGACAGAAAGGTACTGAGCTGAGACTCACTGAAGGAATAAAGCAATCTGTGTTCAAATGAAAGATAAACCCATACATGGCTTAAAGGTTGAGAGTCATATAGTCACAGATTGCTAGGAGTATCAGGGCTTTATAGCTTAACTTTACCTTTGAGTCATGCTACCTGGTGAGTATCTGGGGACCACAGGTCCCTGGCTCTCTACGTGGGGAAACAGTAAGGCTCAGAGAGGTTGAGCGGCTTCACCAATGACACCAGCTATGACGGATGAGGACAAGGATGGAAACTCCAGATCTGCCCCAAGGCTCTTGGCACCACCAACACCCCAAAGGTGACGACGGTGCCTTTGGTGACAGCTTCTGGGTAATTCATCTCCTTCCGAGCCATATCTGCCCCAGAACCTAGCAGGTGAGGTGGAAGGGAGAGAATCGCTGCCATTTCCCAGGTCCCTCCACCTTCCCTGCTGCTCCGAGCCTGCCATCCCTCTCTGTGCCAATGCATGCCCTGGACTCAGTCTGGGAGGGTGCTCCGTGGAGTCTGATCTCCCTGTCAGAACTCCAAGCGCCAGGGAAGGCCAGGAGCTTGGTTCCCATGGCAACCTGCCTACCTGGTTGGTCCCTGCAGCTGTAGGCTGCTGCCTTGGGCGCCTGAAGCGGGACCTGCGGGTGGCCCGAGCCAGCCCTGTGCCCACGTCAGCCCCCGCCAGGTTCGGGCCAGCGGCAGGCTGCTCTTTCTGGGCTGGAGCTCTGCCCGACGCGGTTCCCATGGGGACGGCCGTGGGCACACGCTGTCCGTGGTCAGATCCCCAGATCCAACCCGCCCTGCAATTTCGGCAGCGCCTCTGGGGCTCAGAACCTTTGGAAGAAAGATGGAGTTTCTGGTGTCCTAGTCCCTCACTCCCCCCAACCCCCCAAAAAAAGGTAGATTTAAGAACTTGGGGCTTTCTGTGTCATATATGGGTCGTGCCCTCTGTGCCAGGGCCCGGGGACACCAAAACAACTGAGGCACAGTCCCCGCCCTGAAGAAGGAGAGAGGAGGACAGACCTCGAGCTGATGAGCACAATGCAGCGCGCTCAGCAGCAGCGGAACTTGGAACCAGAGACGGGAAGGCTTGATGGACTCCGAGAGTGCTCTCCAGGCAGAATGCCCTCCTTCCTCACTGCACATCTCACAGCTGAGCCAGAGCCCCGGGTTGCAGGAAGACTTAGGGGGTGACTATCTGACTCTCCTGGGAGCATGGGTCTCTAAACAAGGCTCCTCCACCTGCCAGGTGCCCCTTGTCCCAGGGGTGAGGCTGGCAGTGAAAGTGGGAGAGAGGCCGAAACCGGTTTGGTTCAGTGGATAGAGTGTTGGCCTGAGGACTGAAAGGTCCCAGGTTCGATTCCGGTTGAGGGCATGTATCCTGGTTGTGGGCACATCCCCAGTACGGTGTGTGCAGGAGGCAGGCAGCTGGTTGATGTCTCTCTCATCGATGTTTCTAGCTCTCTCTCCCTCTCCCTTCCTCTCTGTAAAAAAATCAATAAAATATATTTTTTAAAAAGGGGGATGAGGTGGGGAGCAGAGTTGTGGAGAAGGACAGGATGACTGTTAGAGGGAGTCTCTGAGTGACCCTCCACCAGGGGCCAGGAGACCCCATCTGTTGTCTTCTGGGTCTCAGGGTCAAAATGGCTGGGGTGTGGGTGAGGAGAAGGTGAGAAAATGGTTTGGAACAGCGGGCCTCAACCCTCGTGTGCATGAGAATCGCCTGGAGAGCTTGCTAACAGCAATTCCTGGGCCCACCCTGGGATTCTGACTCTGGAGGTCAGCGAGGGGTGAGCTTCTCCATTCCTGACCAGCCCAGAAGATGTGGCAGGAGCAAGGGCTCACGGGACCAGCTTTCCCAGAAGCCCCCTCTCCCTGTGAGGGGCGCTGCTGACCCCAGTGGGGAGGAGGGGTCCCTCTCACTCCAGGAGCCACCACCGAGAATGGCTACCTCTCAGTCGGCTTTTTGTGCCAACTTTACAGCTGGAGGTCAGAGAGGGGATGCCAGAGGTTACAGCCAATTAGCGCCGAAGCCAAGACAACATCCGGGAAGCCTGGCTGAGACCCGAGAGGAGGCGGCCCTCCGGGACCTGTGGTGGCCACTGCGGGCGGGAAGGTGTAGCGAGATGTTTGGGGTCCTGATGCTCTGAGGCATGAGCTTCATGGAACACCCCATCCCACCCAGAGCTCCCCGGACGGGAAGGTCACTGGGATGAGGCAGAGTCACTTGGGAGGAAATGGTTTCATAGCATGACTTTTCCCCGTGGCGTTCAAACGTACCAGGCCCGCGGACGGCGAGCATCACTGGGATGCCTGAGCTTTGCATGAGCAAGAAAGACGCCCTCACAGGGAACAGAACGGAGCTCGGAGCCACGGGGACTTGAACACGCGAGGAGAGGGGAGTTTATTCCCCACCTCCAGCCCCAGGTCACAATAGGACCGGATGGGGGCAGTGCTGGCAGGAGACTTCCCAAGCATTACCGCTCACCTTCTCTCTGAAACAGATCCCCACTCACTTAAAGGACCGCTGCTTTTAGAGTCATCACTTACGCCTGTTTTCATTATTTCCACGTAAGAGGGGGGATAAAAAACAGGCAGAAGAAAAGATGCCTAAAATTCAGCACCAGGACCAAGATCTGAAGGCCCCGCGCCAGACAACGGCTGTGACTTCTCAGAGCGAGGTGCCGAGGAAGACGCCGGGCGGAGAGATTTTGATCAGGAGAGAAAGCATCTGGGAGCTCAAACCTCTTAGCCCGGGGCTGAAGGGAGAGCTCGGAGCTGGCGGAGAGGCAGGGTGTGCTCTGCGAGCGGCACCGGGCCCAGGAGGATCGCCGGCGCAGAAGGCAGTTCCAGCTAAATGGACGGAGGAAACACGGAGCGGCTGCTAATGGCCACTTCCAGCCAGGGAGAAATGGGAGCCGAAGGGGCCTTTCGGAATGATGTATATTTAATTGGAGCCAACACGTAGCTCCACGCGGAGTGCGAGCGGCTCTGGGACTTTGATGCTCTCCCTCCCTCACGCTTATTTTGGGAGAGAACTGTTAGCTCGAGTATTTGCTGAATAAATGAATGAATGAATGAATGAATGAGGTTACAACTGGAAGATGTGTTTTTTTGTGTGTGTGTTTTTTTAAATATATTTTATTGATTTTTCACAGAGAGGAAGGGAGAGGGATAGAAAGCTAGAAACATCGATGAGAGAGAGAGACTGCCTCCTACACGCCCCCACACTGGGGATGTGCCCGCAACCAATGCACGTGCCCTTGACAGGAATCGAACCTGGGACCCTTCAGTCCGCAGGTCGACGCTCTATTCGCTGAGCCACACCGGCTTTGGCAGGAAGATGTGTTTGGAAATATACTTTGAATTCTGCAGTCCATGTCCTGGGCTTCCCACGTTTTCTGCCGTGAAAAGAGATGACTTTGGTAACGACAGTAAGAGTAGAACTCGGTGCAGGACTGGTTAGGAGTGTGTTCTCTTGCGAGAGGGTTTCCTGAGCCGGGCAGTGAGATGCCCGAGCGTGCTGACCAGAAACGGTGCCCTCACCCTCCTGACCCGGGCAAGATGAAGGCAGATGCTGGCGGGCAAGGCTGGGGCAGTGGCCGGTGCGGGAGGCCCCCTGTACCAGGAACTGCGCGCGGAGCTGGGTTCCCGGGGCGGCACTCAGACCGCCTCTCCCTCGGCACGCTCACGGGTTGGAGTGTGAAGGTTCACGCGAGTGGCACATGTAAGTCTAGGGCGGTGGTTCTCAACCTTCCTAAGGCCGAGACCCTTGCATACAGTTCCTCACATGGTGGTGACCCCCAACCATGAAATGTTGCTACTGTGATGCATCGTGATGTAAATATCTGCATTTTCCGATGGTCTTAGGCGACCCCTGTGAAAGGGTCGTTCGACCCCCAAAGGGGTCTCGACCCACAGGTTGAGAACCGCTGCTCTAGAGACTGCGATCGAATACATGGCATCACCCCTCACTGCTGACGACAGAGCCACCGCCTCAGCTGGCCCCCCCACAGCGGCTGAAACAGATCCCGCCGAAGAGTGGCAGCCATGCCCTCACTGACTCAATAGCTGGAGCGTCGGCCCGTGGACTGAAGGGTTCCAGGTTTAACTTGGGTCAAAGGCACAGGCCTCAGTCGCAGGCTCAACCCCCGGCTCCATCCAGTCGGGGTGCATGTGGGAAGCAACCCACCGAGGTGTGTCTCTCACTTCAGTGTTCCTCTCTCTCCCCCGCTCCCTGGCGCTCAGTCTAAAACTCAGTGGGGAAATGTGCTCAGGGGAGGAGGAAGGGAAGCAAAAGAAAAGAGTGGCCGCTGGAAGGCGTGGGGGATTCCCCCCCTGGAGCGGGGTGCGGACCTGCGGACAGAAGCGGGAGCTGCAGGCGGGGCCCTGGGGGTGGCGCCAGACCCCGCTCTCCTCCTCCCCTCCCCTCTCTGCAGCGGGAGGGGGTGCACCTGCTGGGGAACGCCGAGCGAGTGCAGAAGTGGGCAGAGCCTACCTCCCGGCCACGGAGCACTCGGCTATGGAAGAGAGGGCCCTTTAAGAGGGGTGTTTTGGCTTCAAGAAGGCTGCACTCCCCTTCCAGCGGAGCTCCTAATGGAGTCTAATTTTATAAAAAAGCCCAATTAATGGCTTTGTAAACACGAAAGAAAGGATCCCTGCCTTTTCCCTTGACCAAAAGGCCCAGCGTTTGTGTTTTTTTTTTCCTACAGAAATGTCACATCTCGCTCTAAAGAATGGCAGGGTTTCTGGGAGCCGTCAACAGGAAATGACTCACAGAGGGTACCCCGAGGCCGCTCCGCTGGACAAAGGGGCCCCCTGCGGGGTAATGGGAGGCCGCTGGCCCCGGCGGGGAGCAGAGTGCCCCGCCCCCGGAGGGAGCTGGCCGCTCAGGCTGGTCCGCTGTGGGCAGGGCACCGCTGGCATGGCTGGCACGCTGCCTCGGGGGCAGGGCACAGGCTGAGCCGGAGCCGGAGCCGGAGCGCCACGGTTAGGAACTGGGGCCTCCACAAAC
The DNA here is from genome assembly GCA_004026805.1 of Lasiurus borealis. NCBI lineage: Eukaryota > Metazoa > Chordata > Mammalia > Chiroptera > Vespertilionidae > Lasiurus > Lasiurus borealis. Next base: position 46,779 of record PVJN01011348.1, read on the forward strand.
TCACTCAGGAATCCTGCTACGTGAACCCCATAAAACTGGCAGTGCGGCCTCTCCCCGGTACTGGGCTCTCGGGGTCTCACCTGGATCCCTTCGGAGGGGCAGGTGGAGGCTGGCAGATGCCTCTCCTAGATTCTGGGGGGCTACCTCGGGCCTGAATCGTCTATCCTGACTCCCGATCAGCCTCCCCTGCTCGCTTCCCGGCTCCTTTCTTTCCCTCTCTCTCCTCCCGCTTCTCCTGTTTCCTCCTCAGTCCCTGGGCTTGGCCTGTTCAGGGCCCCCATAAGGACCGCAGAGCTACCCCAGGCCCAGATCATCAGGAGGGGGAACCGTCAGAAAATACTCAGATGGGCTGAGACCGGTTTGGCTCAGTGGATAGAGCGTCGGCTTGCGGACTGAAAGGTCCCAGGTTCGATTCCGGTTGGGGGCATGTACCTTGCTTTGCGGGCACATCTCCACAGTGGGGTGTGCAGGAGGCGGCTGATCGATGTCTCTCTCTCATCGATGTTTCTGACTTTCTATCTCTCTCCCTTCCTCTCTGTAAAAAATCAATAAAATATATTAAAAAAAAAAAAAAGAAAAGACTCAGATGGAACATGCCAGAACAACAGCAGTGTTAGGATATTCAACTTCTTCTGTCAGTTAAGTGGCTGCTGTCCTGAGCCCTCGTTAGTCAGAAAGCAGTATGGATGCAACTGTTATCTACTGCCGCGTAACAAGTTGCCCCAACAGTTTGCAGCTTAAACCACCAGACACTAATGATTTCAGAGTGATGAGCATCTGGGAGTGGCTGGGGCTCCGTGTCTCTCAGGAGGTGGCAGCCAGCTAGCCAGAGGCGCTGCGGTCATTTCAAGACTTGCCTGGGGTTAGGGATCTGCTTCTGGATTCATGCAGGGGGATTTCTGGCGAGCCTGGACCCTGAGCCTGGACCCTTGCTGACGGCTCGAGTCCTCAGTACTTGCCCCGGGGGCCTCTCCATGGGGCTGCTCACCACCCAGCAGCCTGCCTCCCCCAGAAAGAGTGACCCAAGAGGGAGAGGCAGAGGGAACTCAAGACGGAAACGGCAGACGCTTGTGACCTCACCCCCACCGTGGCGCGCCACCACACACCTGGGACGGCGTAGGAGGGGACAACCGAAGGGAATGGACACCAGGACGCAGAGGTGCCTGGGGCTGCCCTGCAGGCACCCGGGAACCAGCACGGGCAGCCCCACTCCTGCCCCAGACCAGAGGGCCCGGGGCAGGAAGGCACAGGAGCATGTGGCACTGGAGGGGCATGGCCGCTGCTAGGAGCAGCCGTGCCAGCAGGAGGCGGGCAATAGCCCGCTCTGCCTCCTCCCGCCCTCAGTCTCCTGCCCGGGCCTCCTGTCGGTGAACCAGCTGGAAGTTAGGCCGCAAGTGCATCCAACTCGGCTCTGGCTCCCTGGCCCCCAGTCAGAGAGGACGCGGGCAGAAAGGGATCTCAGGTGAGGCTATGGGTACCAGGATTTTTTTTTTTTTTTAATATATTGATTTGTCACAGAGAGGAAGGGAGAGAGAGAGAAAGTCAGAAACATCGATCAGCCGCCTCCTGCACGCCCCGCAGTGGAGATGTGCCCGCAAGCAAGGTACATGCCCCTGACCGGAATAGAACCTGGGACCTTTCAGTCCGCAGGCTGACGCTCTATCCACTTAGCCAAACCGGTCTCGGCGGTACCAGAATTTTAACCAGTCCCCCCAAATGTTCTCCAGCTGCCCAAGCTGCCCGGCTCCTCCCCTGTAAACCCCTCCCCCCAATATGCCTTGTGGCTCCACAATGGAAGAGTCAGTGACCGTACCTCCAATCCCCGCTTCCTCCATCTCCTGGGGCCGCTGCCAAGGGCTCTCTCCGGGAGTCAGCGACATCCGTCCTGTTGGGTGGGTGTCCACGCCTTGTCAGGTCCAATGCTTTCAGCATCGCCCTAGTCAACACACAGCAAAGGAGATCATTGGAACCAGAGGAGGAAATAGCAGTCACACGAGGGAGTCCTGTCTAGAAGAGGGGACTCCGGGTTCCCGCACTGCTCCCACATTTCTGAAGCAGCCTCCGCCCCGAGCAGGCGGCACAGAAACGGGCTCCCAGGTCCCATGTCCAGTGCTGGGCTGCCTGTCTCCAAAGAGCCACCTTCTCTCTGGACTTGGAGCGGATGTCTAGGGCCGCCAGCATTGACCTGTGGCAGGACGGGGTGGGGGGTGGGGGGAACCATGGGCCGCAGACCACGCCCACGTTCCCAAACAGAGCGGCCGCCACGCTGTGTGCACGCTCTTCCCCGCACAGGGAGGCCATACATGGAGACCGTGGGGGGTCAGGATGGGGGTCGGGACAGAGGGACAGGAGTCCTCTAAGCCATCTTCCGCTTGGAGGAGGGGCTTTCTGCACCCCAGACTCTGCTCTGAGAGGCAGTACCGTATTTTCCGGCGTAAAAGACGACTTTTTAACCCAGGAAAATCTCAAAAATCGGGGATCGTCTTATACGCCAGATGTTGTCTTATAGGGCGAGTATATCCCAAACTGTATATTTTAACTGGAAAAGTTGGGGGTCATCTTATACACCAGGTGTCATCTTATAGGGCGAGTATATCCCAAACTGTATACAGTGGTACCTCGAGATACGAGTTTAATTCGTTCCGTAACCTTGAGGCGTGGGAAACTATGAGACACTAGAGTCTCAGTAAACTGGTGGGTCGTGTGCAGCCGGCCGATCCGCGCGATGACTCCTATCTCAAATGTTGCTCGTATTTCAAAGCAAAAATCACTCGCTCGATGGCTCGTATCTCAAAAATCTTGTATGTTAGGGCACTCGTATCTCGAGGTACCACTATTTTAACTGGAAAAGTTGGGGGTCGTCTTATACGCCCAGTCGTCTTATACACAGGGAAATACGGTAAATGCCAGGCACCTCCATGGAGTGAAGTTAAGCAGAGAAGCTTCCCAGCTGCTTTGGGAAGAGGACAAGGAGAGGGGGGCCCTCCAGGGGGAGGAGAGGAGGAGGAGGCTGTGAGAGCAGGAGCCCCCAGAAATATGCACAGCCTGGCCTGAGCAGGGCGGGGCCTGGACGGGGAGCAAGGAGCGGCTAGAAGAGAGGTGAGCTGTGCCTCACCGCCAGCCACTTCATTCCTTCTCCCCCCGGGGGCCTGCCGGAGCTCCGACCCCATGCCCGGAGCCAGCTGTTGGGGCACCTCTGGGGCACCTCTGGGGCCAGCTGTGAGAGGTTCCGAGCCGTGGTGGAGGCGGGTGCCGGGCGGGAAAGGTGTCCTGGCTGATCCTTTGCCTGCCTCTCACCAAGTGTTCCCCGCTCCACGAACTAAAAGCCCGCCCGGAATTCCCCCCCTTTTCCCGCAGCTCTGCTCTGCGGCACCCCTGCCCCTGCACCCCTCCGAGGCGGAGGCGACCTCCTCGCTCGCCCAGAGCTGAGGGCGGGAGGAGAGCATGCAAGGCAGCCCTGCCTTTGGGTTAAGGTCAAAGCCAGGCCCACCGAGGGGAGGGGCCTCTCTCAAGGTCACGCAGAAGCTGGGGGCCAGGCGGAGCTGAGGCAGGGCAGGTTTTCTCAGCAGCGTGTTGTCCCCACGCAGCCGCAGGCCGGAATGGCCCCAGGAAAAGGCTGCTGGGAGGCTCATCGGCGCGGCCCTGGGGTAATTGCCTCTCAGGCATTAAACTTTTACCAGAATGAGCTCAGCGGTCTGCGGGGAGAAGGAAAGTGCCGGCATTCGCTGCCTCTCGGGGCAGCGTCTGGGGTGCAGAAAGCCCATCCTCCAAGCGGCAGGATGGAGCCCTCCCCTGGGAGCCAGGAGAGGGGGTGGGGGCCCCGGGAGAGAGTGGGGCAGGATACACAGTGTGCGGAGGTGGCCTCTGGTTCTCGCTCATCCTGGGGAGGGGGAGACGAGGGGAAGGGGCCTGAGACCACCCAGCCAGCAGCCTGCAAGCATCGGCCTGTGCGTGAGTGACTCCTGCCGGGGCAGACTCCTGCCGACAGGACAGAGAAGCCCATCTGTGCTCACCGCACCCCTGGTCTCCCCCGAACACACAGACGCACATTTTGTCCCCAAACCTGTCCCGCCACCTTCCTGGACCTGCTTTAAATCACCTCCCAGCTCTTCGCATCAGGTTTCTTTCCTGTGTTTGGATGCTTTGTCATTCTTTAAGGAGGGGATTATGTATCCCAATTCCTTTTTTTTTTTTAAGATATTTTATTGATATTTTACAGAGAGGAAGCGAGAGGGATAGAGAGTGAGAAACATCGATGAGAGAGAGACATCCATCAGCTGCCTCCTGCACACCCCCTACTGGGGATGTGCCCGCAACCAAGGCAAATGCCCTTGACGGGAATCGAACCCAGGACCCTTCAGTCCGCAGGCCGACGCTCTATCCACTGAGCCACACCGGTCTTGGCTGCCTCCCCATTCCTACTCCCAGGGCTGCTCTCCACAAGCTGAGGCGGCCACACGTCGGTGGGGGTAGCACCTTTGGGTGACGTGTCTCCCCAGGCAGGGGGGCAGGGGCCTCGGCTCAGGCTTAAAATAGCAGCAGCCGCTCCCTTCAGACCGCAGTGCTCAGAGAGCGATCCAGAGGCATGCGATTTCCATTTAAAAACTCAAGAACTGGACCTTAAAAAAAGGTGTATTGAACGATAATTGACCTCCTATAAACCACACGTACTTAAAGTGCTCAACGGATAAATTTTTACATCTGTTATTCACTTGTTATAAAAACAAAAACTATCAGCACAATCAAAATGGTAAAATATTCACCACCGCCAAAGGGTTTTCCTCATTCTCCCTTTCCTCTCTTTTAACCCTCTCCCCCTCCCGGTAACCACTGGTTTACTTCCTGTCGCTACACTGGAGCGCACCTTTTATAGGGTTTTATGTCAACGGGGCCACACGGTAGGTACTTGCTTTTATTCTGTTCCTTTCACTTAGCAGAAAGTGTCTGAAAATCTTCCATCTCGTTGCAGGTGTCATAGTTCATTCCTTTGCACTGAGCAGCCTAGCATTCAATGGGTAACCACAGCTTATGTGTTATTCACCTGTTCATGGACATTTGGGTTATTGGCAGTTGGGTTATTGGCTGTTAAAAATAAAGCTGCTATTCATATGTGTGCACAGGTCTTTGGGCATATACCTTCCTTTCCATTGGATAAATACTCAGGGGTGGAACGATTGGCTTGTGTGATAGGCGTATGTTTAACTTCATGAGAAGTAACTGCGCTGTCCTGCAAAATACCAGCCATGTATGACTGGTCCAGTCGCTCCACATTCTCACCCATCTTGATGTGGTTAGTCTTTTCTCTGTTTTTCCCTCTTTTCTTTTCTTTTCTTTTCTTTTCTTTTCTTTTCTTTTCCTTTCTTTTCTTTTCTTTTCTTTTCTTTTCTATCACTCATGGGCATGTAGTGGTGTTTCATTGAGGTTTTAATGTTCTTTTGTCTAATGACTAGTGATGCTGAACATCTTGCATGTATGTGTTTTCTGCCATCTATTCAAACCTTTTACTGTTTCAGTTTTTTTATTAGATTGCATTCCTTCTTGTTATCAAGCTGGAAGAACCCTTCGAATATTCAGATAAAAGTCTTTTGTCTGAGCCGAAACCGGTTTGGCTCAGTGGATAGAGCTTCGCCTGCAGACTGAAAGGTCCCAGGTTCGATTCCGGTCAAGGGCATGTACCTTGATTGTGGGCACATCCCCAGTAGGGGGCGTGCAGGAGGTGGCTGATCCTTGTCTCTCTCCCCCAGATGTTTCTAACTCTTTATCCTTCTTCCTTCCTCTCTGTCAATAAAATATATATATATATTTTTTAAAAGTCTTTTGTCTGATACATATATGTTTTGAAAAGATTTTCTCCCTGTTCATTTTCTTAATAGTATCTTTTAGGAGCAAATGTTTTAATTTTGAAGTCCAAGAATACTATATCCGGTAAAACTGGGCTTTAGAAATGAGAAAGCTAAAGACCTGCCCAAATAAACAAAAGCTAAAGGACGGCCTTACAGAAAAAGCTTAAAGGGAGTTCCTTAGGTTGAAATGGAAGGATGCTAAGCCCAACATGAAAGCATATGAAAATACAAAACTCACTGGTATATATAAAGTCAAACTCGGAATACTCTAACACTGGAATTGTGGTGTGTAAAAAAAACTTTTATCTCTAGTATAAAAGTTAAAAGTCAATATTATTAAAAATAACTATCGCTATAATAACTTCTTAATGGGTGCACAATATCAAAAGACAAAATGTGACATATCATAAAACACAGAGGGAGGAAAAGTGAAACTACAGTGTTTTATGCGATTGAAGGCAATTGTTATTAGTTTAAAATAGACCGTTATAACCATGTCTTATGTCAGCCCACAGAAAAAGAAACCTCTGGTACAGAAAATATGTAAGGAATTAAACCGTATCACAACCAAAATTAAACCACAAAGGAAGAAAGTAAGAGAGAAAGAAAATGAACAAAGAAACTACACAAGAGTGAAAAAAAACGATCAACAAAATGGCAATAATAAGTCCTTCCTTGCCAATAATTACTTAAGTGCAATTGGATTAGTTCATTAGTGTCTCTATTCAAAAGACACAGAGCCGATTAAGAAAACATCAAAAGATATGCTGCCTAGAAGAGACTCACTTTCACTTTAAGGACACACACAGGCTGAAAGTGAAGGGGATATTCTATGCAAATAATACAAATTATAGAGCCGGCATGGTTATATTTATATCAATAAAATAGACTTTCATCAAAATTGATCAGAGATAAAGAAGGTCACTGTATAAAGATAAAGTGGTCAATTCATTAGGAGGATGTCAGGAGCATAAGTACATATGCGCCCAACATTGGACTACCTAAATATTTAAAGCAAATACTACAACTGAAAGGGGAAATAAATAGCAGTATGATAGCAGTAGGGGATTTTCATACTCCGCTTTTAACACTGGATAGATCATCTAGACAGAAAATCAATAAGGAAACAGAGGACTTGCATAACCCTATAGTGCAAATAGACCTAACAGACGTATGCTGTATGAGGCACATTCTATCCAGCGCACCAGGATACACATTCTTCTCAAGTACAGACTGAACATTCTCCAGGATATGTTATATGTTGGGGGACAAAGCAAGTCTTAACAAATTTAAGAGGATGAAAATCATAGTAAGTGTCTTTCAAACCAAAATGGCATGAAACTGGGAGTCAATAATAGGGGGAGAATTAGAAAATTCACAGATAATGTGAATTAGGAAATGAAACAATACACTCCAGAACCACCAATGGGTCAAGCATGAAATCAAAGTAGAAAACAAAATTTGACTTGAGACAAGGAAAAATGGGGGCAAAACCTGCCAAAATATATGAGATACTGCAAAAGTAGTTCAAAGTTTAAAGTGACAAATGCCTACATTAATCATCATAAAAAAGACTAACTTTGCACCCCAAAGAACTAGGAAAAGAATAACTAAGCCCAAAGTTAGCAAAAGGAAGGAAATAAAGATTAGAGCAGAAATTAATGAGCTGAAGACTAAAAAGGTAATAGGAAAAAAAATCAACAAAATCAAGAATTGGTTTGGTGAAAAGATAAACAAAACTGACAAACTGGTAGCTGGATTCACCAGGAAAA